>BRDA01087231.1:64284-84139 GCA_036984385.1 Crenuchus spilurus
ATCAATTTAGATTGTTCACTGGTCCATTTTTGAGTAGACAGTCGATGTTTGACCTAAGGTTTTTTCAACCCTGTGATTTGTTTAACACTTATTTTTGACTTACGTTACTGTAAAAATGGCCTTGTCCCAACTTTTTTGGGATTTGTTGATGCCATGAAATTTTGAAACAACATATTTTTCCCTTAAAATTATACATTCTCTCAGCTTAAACTTTTGTGTGAAACTAAATCTGTGATTTGTGTTCTATTCTGAATAAAATATTAGATGTTGGCACCTCCACATCATTGCATTCAGTTTTTATTCACAATTTGTTTAGTGTCCCAACTTTTTTGGAATCCAGTTTGTAGCTGACAGATGAGTTTTTACCTGGTCACTTGTTAGATTTAACTACACTTAATAGGGAAACCTTTAAAAAAGCTATTGTAACATTAACATTAGCTAACTGACAATTTTAGAACCAATAGACTCAGAAATTAGCTGCTACTCTGCAAAATGAACACTGCTGCCTGTTTGCAGTTTGATAAAGGTCATATGAGCAAACCAGAAGGTTATTGAAACAATGTTTTGTGGATGGATGAGTCCAATTTTTTTTTTTTTTTTTTACGAGAAGCTTTATGTTTGGAGAAAGCAAAACACTGCATTTCAGCAAAAAAAAAAATCTCATCCCATTTGTGAAACATGTTGGTGGTAGTATCATGCGTTGGGCCTTTTTTTGGTACATTTGGAGCAGGGTGACTTGCCATTATTGATGGAACAATGAATATGGAAGTATAAATTCTAATGATAAATGTCAGGATGTTAGGTCTACCCTGTCCCAGCCCTTTCCTGTTCTGTGTTTCTGTCTCCCTCTTGTGGTTTAGTCATGTGTTACATGTCCTTTTAAGGTATTTCCTGTCGTGTCATGTGATCATTGTGTTCATTATGTACAGGTGTCTCATGTTTCGGTCAATTAGTCCCAGTCTTTAAATACCCTGTTTGTCAGTGTCTTGGTTGTTGGTCATTGTTTGTTGTTTGATGTTAGTTGTGCTTTGTCTGGTTAGGTTGTTTAAAGTCTTCTTGTCATTGTGCAGTGTTTCAAGTTAAGTATGTCCTCAGTTGCTCCTGCATCATTGTTTTCTAGTCTTGATTATAGTTTACTTTAGTGTGAGTTTTCAGCCCTCGTGCTGTCATTTGTTTGTCTTTTTCATTCAATAAACCTTCATAAAGTCTGCTCCATATCTGCATTCGCCTCTCTTCACCCATCACCCACATAATACAACAGAATGACCAACCCTCAAAAATCACAAGGAGCAGACTGCATGAACTTGGATTGTGTAGAGCAGAGAGTTCAGCTCTACCGCTGCAGGTGTTGGGCAGGGCAGGTAATAGAGTTGCTGGGACGCTGCCTGCCCTGCCTCCCGGAAGAAGAGCTGGGAAAACTCCAGCCCCTCATTGCAACAGAATGGTGGGATGTGTTTTCGGGACCCTCAAGTTCAGGCTGAGCTGGATGCGTGGTATGCTGGGAGTGGCAGCATTGCTGGGGAGAAAAGGAAAGGGAGGAAGCAGAAAAGAGCTGGGATGAAGGAGAAAGACATCACAGCCCTCCAGCCTGCAGCTGAGGTGAAGGCTGTCTCTCCTTCTGTTCACCAGCCTGCTACAAGGACCACTTCCACTCAGACCCCAACCCAAAAGGCAACAACCACCTCCACTCAGACCCCAATCCAAAAGGCAATAAGCAAATCCAACCAGACAGCAGTCAGGACCGAGTCAGTGTCCAGCCAAAGCCCAGCCCGTGCCGGAGAGCGCGCCCCCAGCCCGCGCCGGAGAGCGCGCCCCCACACTGCAGCCCGCGCCGGAGAGCGCGCCCCCACACTGCAGCCCGCGCCGGAGAGCGCACCCATACTGCCTCCGCCCACGCCAGAGAGCACGATTGCGCCCACGTCCTCGCCCAGTCCTCAGGTGGCCGCGCCCACGTCATGGGTGGCCACGCCCACGTCACGGGTGGCCATGCCCAGTCCTCGGGTAACCACGCCCACAGCCCAAGCAGCCAGGAGAGCTGCTGGGGCATCCAGACTTCACCCAACACCAGTAGCTCCCTATAGCCAGGGACTTATGTACTGTGCCCCGAGATGGGGTTTGGGAGCTACTGTCCCTGTTGTTGGGCCCGTCCTCCCGCCCTTTGGTGTCCTTCGCTCGCCCTCCTCCCCTGTCTCGCCTTTTTGGGGGTTTTTTTGGGGGGAGGGGTGTTCCCACGCCGTCAGCCCTGGACGTGGCTGTCAGTGTTGTTAATTCTGTTTTGTTTGACCCTGCGTTTTGTCGTTCCTTGAATCTGGTGTTGAGTCTTGTCTCCTTTATGTTTAAGGTCCTGATGTCCATGTCTGATGTTCGTGTCCCTGTTCTGAGTTCATTCCTCTGTTTCACTTTTGAGATGTTCTGTTTTGTGTTTTAGATTCTTGTTGTTTAATGTTCCAGATTTTGTTAGATCTTGTCCTGTTCTTGCTTGCATGTTCTCTGTTATGATATTTAGTGTTCCAGTATTCTTGTTTGTTATATCTTGGTATAGTCTTGTTTTAATTTTGTTTCTAGTTCCTGTGTCATGTTCCTGGTAGCCGTCTCGGGGTCGAGACGGCTTTGAGGCGGGGTTATGTTAGGTCTACCCTGTCCCAGCCCTTTCCTGTTCTGTGTTTCTGTCTCCCTCTTGTGGTTTAGTTATGTGTTACATGTCCTTTTAAGGTATTTCCTGTCGTGTCATGTGATCATTGTGTTCATTATGTACAGGTGTCTCATGTTTCGGTCAATTAGTCCCAGTCTTTAAATACCCTGTTTGTCAGTGTCTTGGTTGTTGGTCATTGTTTGTTGTTTGAAGTTAGTTGTTAGTTGTGCCTTGTGCTTTGTCTGGTTAGGTTGTTCAAGGTCTTCTTGTCATTGTGCAGTGTTTCAAGTTAAGGAATGTCCTCAGTTGCTGCTGCATCATTGTTTTCTAGTCTTGATTATAGTTTACTTTAGTGTGAGTTTTCAGCCCTCGTGCTGTCATTTGTTTGTCTTTTTCATTCAATAAACCTTCATAAAGTCTGCTCCATATCTGCATTCGCCTCTCTTCACCCATCACCCACATAATACAACACAGGACATCTGTCTGTGAGCTGAATCTCAAGAGAACATGGGTTATTCAGCAAGATACACAAGGCGTTCTAACAAAGAAATGTTAATATAATTCATGTTTTGGAATGGCCAAGTCAAAGTCCTGACCTTAATTCAACGTAAATGTTGTGGAAGCACCTGAAGAAAGCAGTTCTTGTGTAATAATTTGAATTATTTGTTTGATTAGTTTTTTTTTCCTACATGTGTCTCGATCTGATGAATTTTTAGATCAAATTAATGAAGAAACGTCTAAAGGTTATAAAATTTTCAAACACCACTGTATATGATGTGACTATAAGTGTGGAAGAACGGTGTAAACATATGATATATAATGAGAACAGCTGATATTATCTTTGGTGTTTAGAAATGTGTGCTTGAGCCAATCCTGACTGCTACAAACGCACATCTAACTATGTCTGCATACTGCACACATTTCTGAACACAATGACAGACAATTAAGATAAAAACCCTCAGGCCTCTTGTGACCAGCTGAATGGATAGACACACAAGTCATAATGTCAGCAGATGTGGATAATAACTAGGTATATTTGAAGGCTTTTGTTCCAGATCATAGGCCAATTTTATTTTTTTTTTTTCTGATATACATTTGTTTACACATACAAGGAATTATATGATATTATGAAACATCTCATATACTCAGATATATAAATACTATAATGAAGCTGTTTGCAGTTTCCTGACCTTTTTTCAAATGATAACATGTATATTGAATACAGTGAACCCCCGCCTATTCGCGGTTCAGCATTCGCGGATTCACCTATTTGCGGAATTTTTTCTGGAACATATCTACTTGTTGTTCGCAAAAAACCCACATAATCGTGGCTTGTTCTGTAGAACATATATTGTGATGTGCGTGGCAGAGAGTGAGAGTAAGAATGAGGCGTGGCCATTCTTTAATTGATTTTATTTTCTCTCAACGAAACAAACAGAAAAATGACGGTATTAAAAAACTCCTGCCACACACTTCATTCAGACTATTATCTATCCCTGACATGTCCCACACTGGCGGTAAGCCGCTGTCCCTATCCTGACAGTCACACACCAAACACAACAATGAACACAAATAGAACCCCACTTACTTTACCACTAAGCTAAATAAGAACACATTTAACCCACAACAGCCCACTCCAACAGACCCATGGGAAATATGCAAACCTGCGCACGGCCACGTGGACACCTGAAACACCACAACTGTACAACAGTTGGGTACGTGGATGCTCCAATACTCCAAGGCTATTGGCTGGCGTTCGGATGGCTGTACAAGGCCAGCTGTCATTGGCTGACCCACACAACACACAGCCACTTTCGCGGAGCCATAGACCTGGCTATTTTTTTTGCTTTTATTTTACCCCTAAGATGCCGCCTAAACGCCCAGCTTGGATTTAATGCTTGGATGGTTGGATTTAACCATCAAGATAGGTACTCATAAGCACTTTGGGGCTTGGTGGGGTGGTCTCGCGGATTCGTGTTATTGCGGAAAGTACTAACCCCTGCGAATAAAGTCAAATATGAAACCAGCCCTTTCTTACTTGATGTCAGTTATCAGAACTGAATTGGTACCTTCACTTTTAATTACAGATTAGCTGGCCAACCTTCCAGGCACAAGCATCAGTACTTTTCCTGTCCTGGCATCCAGAAGGTGATGCTTCCAATCTGTCAGCAGAGTCCCCTCTCTGTGTTCAAATGATGACTGAAGACTCATCTCTTTGAAAAGCTTTTAAATATGCTGTAATCATGCACTTACTAAAATGTTGTATGTTGTCACTTGAGTTTTATGCATATGGTATCTCGTATCTAGGTATCAGGTCTCTCTTGGCTCTTGACTCTAGCTGTATTCTATTTAAAAGGTATTTGAACTCTAACCTATTTGTTCTAGTTAAGGATGCCTTTTTTGTAAGTCACTCTGGATAAGAGGGTCGGTTATATGCCATAAATGTAAAGATATTTCAACTCAAGTATATTCATGAGAACAATGGTATGCCTTCTACTTTTTAACACACACTCCACATTTTAGCATTACCATTCAGTTTATTAATTTAGATGATTTGACATTACACTATACTGATGACAGTATCTGTACTGTGTTGGAGATTGGTCACATCTCTTTAGAGGGTTTTGTTTTTCCCATTCTTTTTTCTTTTTTGCTTTTAGAGCAAGTGTGCATTTGCAGAACACCAAGAGCAGAACAGATCCTGAACACAGTTCAATTTCTAGACAAATGCTGGATGGATAAAGAAGCTTTACTGCAGTTCTACACGTTACTCAGTTTTAACGTAATGTGTTTGTACTTCTACTCAAGATTTTGCTTTAATAGCTTTTATTTTCCACTGACCATAGAGGTGCACTTTGTAGTTCTACAATTACAGACTGTAGTCCATCTGTTTCTCTGTTCTTCAGTGGTCAGGACCACAAAAGATCAGGTATTATTTGGGTGGTTAATCATTCTCAACAATGATGTGGTGGTGGTGTGTTAGTGTGTGTTGTGCCAGTTTGAGTGAATCAAACACAGTAGAACTCACTGTCCACCTGGTTAGTAGACTATTCTTAGTCCAGTAGTGACACTGAGGTATTTAAAAACTCCAGTCATGTCTGATTCACTTGTACCAACACAACACAAATTAACACACCACCACCACATCAGTGTCACTGCAGTGCTGAGAATGATCCTCCAACCAAATAATACCTGCTAATTAGTGGTCCCACATAGGTCCTGATCATTGAAGAGCAAAGCATACAGAGAAACAGATGGACTGCAGTCTGTAGAACTACAAAGTGCACCTGTATGCTCAAGCTGATAAAATTGACAATGAGTATAGATACAAGAAGGTGTTAATGTTATGGCTGATCGATGTAGAATAGCAGCAGTCAAGAGAGCTGTTACTGCATGTGCATCCAATCAGACTTTTTATCTAATGAAGTAAAAGGCCCTGAGGTTCTTAGCTGTAGCTGCTCAAGAACCCATACAAAGCTGGCCTACAGCTTAATGTCACACTCACTTGACCCTGAGCCAGGACCATTACTCTCTACTGCTCTTTACACCCACACAGACTGCACAGTGTGCCTGCCAGACTCCACACACACCCCACTGATTGGATTGGATTCTGGAGCAGTGTGAGTCTGTGTGTTTCTATGTATGTGAGAAGTGGGGCCAAAATAGTTACTGTGCTATTTCGGACCACTACAGCACCTATTCCAAGTAGTGGCAAAGAACATTGTTTCCTTATTTATGGACTGGGCTTGCATCCTTATTTGTGGCATATGCTTGCAGGCTTGCAGGTTCTTGCAGGTGTAGGAACGGCAGAGGATTACAGAGACTTACTCATTTATGCTTAACCCGTTTCCTGGCTCATCAAATTTCCTGGTAAGATGAAAGGACTTTCTGAAAAATGTTTTAATTTGGATCACGACATGTACAACACAGAATGCTACACAAGTATTTGAGTATTCTTATGGTATATTTCAGCATTTGAGTAAAGAGTTGTGACAGCTCAGTTTGTGAATGACAATGTCACAAATCCACAACATTAAGTATAGCACACAAGCTTTCATGGAAATTCTAAAGGAATATAAAATCTAGAGTAAAAGGTAGGGACATGTAGAGATATAGAGGGGATATAGAGGTTGTCACCTCCTGAGCAAACAAAATGATGTGGTTATAGAGTATCGTAACGATTACTAACCTTTACTAAGACTAAACATTATTAAGAAACATACTGATGATGTATAGAATAAAATGATCAGAAGAATTCTCCCATTTCCATGTATCTGAGGATTCAAGAGCTTAGCTAACTACATGAGTCCGTGGCTTGCTAACTGCTTCACAACATACTGGCCATGCTGCACAGCCATTTGAAAACTTCACAAGAGGCACATCTGCACAACAATGAGGAAAGGACTGAATGTTCAGTTGAGAAAGAATTCTCAAGTGAGTTTACATTGGAGAGAAATATGCAGAAAAAGTTCTGCCAGTCTGAAGCAAATGGACACTGTAAAATCAGATCTTTTGAACTGTCATCTTTAGAGGGATGCTTCTTTTTCAAAGAGGACAGCTGTAAACTGTGGCTGCCCTTTTACCATGTCATCTCTTTCTTCCAGCTCTTCCTACGCAGTGATCTGCTATGTATGTTTAATAGGAGGCAGAAAGTGCTGTCGCCGAGGTGGCATGTGTGGATATGGAGCCTCTGAATAATGGAGGGGGCCAGTGGCAGCCATGCATGTTTCATGGTGCCTGCTCTCCATGTCCGTGCATAGGGACCAACGGGCCACCTCGCGGGTGTCAGCTTGTCAGACAGAGGGGACGAGCACATTTTCATTTCTGCCTGAATGAGCAGAGCTCCCACTTTGCTTTCATATACACACACACACACACACACACACATACACACACACTCACTGACCAAATATCTCGCTACCTGATTCTGTAATATAAATGTGCTGGATAGACTCTTTTTCTGCTTCTTGTCATAGTCTTAATGAACCCAGACATCAAACTTATGAGCTTAGCTGGTAAGATTATCTTCTGCACGCTGTCATCACTGAGAGGTTTAGGGAACTCAAGCTTGAGCAGTTCTAGCTAATGCATTAAGACATTGGCCATGGAAAACCAATGTGAAAAATCTGATCAAGATTACACTGGCCAATATATTAATAATAGCCATTTTATGCATGAATATGTTTACATTAGTTTTACGTATAGAATATGATGTTTACATAATCATTCTGTAAACAAAACTGAATACACGAGAATTGCTTTTGATTAAAAAAGTACATAAAAGACCTTGCTTGATATAAACCCTCAATCTATTGAGCGGTTCTTCTCACTTATGCATCTAATTTACAAAAAAATAGTTATTTAAATATATATCCTTTAAAGATTGAATATTGGTTTTCTGCTGTAATCACAAAAAAGAATATCTCACAGTAAGCTTTGCCCATTTTAAACAGGATAGTTTGTAGTTAAAACCAATATTGAACAAATAAAAGTTGCCTGGATTCTTGGCAACTAATTGTGAAGAAGAATGCAAAAATGGCACAGAGCTTCAAAAGCCAGGGTTCCAGATTTCTTACAAACAACAAACACTCTATCTCCAGAAAAGTGACACTGGATGTTATTAATGCTTTTTTCAAAAATGAAGGTTAAAGAGTATAATGGCATCCATTCAAACTGGGCCTGAGCCATCTCATTTAATGCGGCTAGGATTAATGTCACGTAAACGAGAAAACAGCTTGGCCTGGTCACAGTACGATCCGCTGATAGAGAGCCGATTAGGTGCCACAGGATCTGGTCATCTTCCCCTCCCCAAGGTTCTGTAAGCTGTCTCAGCTTGAACATGTGCCAGCCATGAGTTGTGGTGGGATGGTGTGCAGTTAATGCAAGTGTGAACATGGTGTGGTGGTTGTTTGGGGGGGGACAATGTTAGCATACAATAGAAAGAAAATAATCTGTAGTGTTGACTTGTGTCATCTATCTTTTAAGTAGATTTCTGTCAAGTTATGCTACTGTTTGCAACCTGTTTGCTTTTGATATGTTAAAGTCCCACATTATAAAATGGTTTGTTGTCTTAACTCAATAAAGGGAGAAATGTGGCAGCCTTCAATTTTTAGTTTATTGTCAGTCTAACAATAATTTCTGTCTTACATACTGTTTTAATTGATATTTAAGCTATTATATGACATCTAATAAGAAGCCAGGTTAATATTCTATTTAAACATAAATTAATTACAAGAGCATGTTAAAAACTACATTTGACTTATGCTAGAGACACATTAATTGTATGCTTTAGCAGATATGCTGTTATTGCTGTTATTCCAAATGACCCTGCTTTACCAGTGCTACTGTGCTAGTATGTATGGAGTCAGATAAATATGCAAAATTATTATTATTATGAATCAGTTTTCAATTTTGTCTCAGTCCATTTTAAATGAGCTTTGGCCCAGCAACGATGATGGTGTTTCTGAATTATGTTGACATATGGTTTCTTTTTTCCGTGATACAGTTTTAACTTGCATTTTTTGATTGCACAGAAAACTGTGTTCTCAGACAATTATTTCTGGAAGTGTTGCTAAGCCCATGCAATGATTTCCAGCACCGATGCCTGTTTTTAATGCAGTGCTGCATGAGGGCCCGAAGATCATGAGCATCCAATATTCAGCCTTGTCCCTTGTTCACAAGGATTTCTCCAGATTCTCTGAATCTTTTAATGATATTATGGTGGTATATTCAAATGCTTCACAATTTTACATAAAGGAGTTATTGCTTACAGTTTTATGGTTTTTTTTTTTGCAAATTGTAAAGACCTTTCAATGCACCTGGCTCACTCTGCTCAAGGAGTGTCAGTGTAAAAGTGCTGGACTGCAGGGCTTAGGGAAAGTGTGTAATCTGTTGTTTTGGGGGCTGCTAGCTGCTTAGCCATTTGCTTCTGACCTCTTCATGACACACGGCCTTGTGACCTGCAGTGCCGGACAATAATGCCATCTTAGTGCAGCTGAGCTTCTTATGAGTCATATGTGCCTCTCAGAAGTTCATGCCAAAGGGTAGCTGGGGATCACAGGCAACTACACTAATCCACACAAGCCCAAATAACCCACCAGAAAAGTTACTAGAGAAGCAAAAAGAGCAGAAAAATGCATCATGGGTATCTAAAAAAATTAGTTAATAAAAATATATACAAACAGTAAAGAATGGGGCAGACAGCTGTAGTTCTTTTCTTCTTTTAGACAATTCACGCAAGGATGTGTCTGTGTTTACCTTGTCGTTCAGAACTGAAGTATGTCAACAAAATTGCAAAGAAAGAAACAAACAACACAAAAGAACAAAAGCCTGTGTCTCTGCTTTTATTTAGTCAGCCTCTCAAGTAGCAGCCAGAACTCTGATAACAGGCTTTATGGATCTGAGTTAAATAGACTACAGGCAAACACAAAACAGAGCCAATCGATTTGGCCTTTCAGAGAAAAGCAATAGAGGCAAAGCAAAAGGGACCTGACACCGTTTTTGAGTGGAAATTTTTCCAGTTTGACTGGAACAGGTGAATCAAACACAGCTTTACAAAGTGTCCTATCACACGAAAGCAACAAGGCTTATGTGAGGATTGGCAGACGAGGGAACTTGGTCTTAATATGATCAGTGGATCTTAAGCAGATGTATGAGTGGCTCGGAGTATAAGTCCATAAACAATGCATTACTGGCTAATCATTCCCTTCCCCCCAAGACAGTAGAGCTATAAAAAATGACTGGACACCAGTATTCCAGAAAATTCAACGTCAGGTTGAAATTTTTTGGCATGATGCTTAGAGGGGTCAATTAAATACAGACAGTTCACAAATTTTGATACACTCTTAATAAGGTAGTTCTTCAAAGGTTCTTTCATTAATAAAATGGTTCATATATAAATCCATGAACACTCAAAAAAAGGAAAGGGTGAAAAGGTTCTTTGGATTAATGTAGAATGTGCTGTAGATGGTTCTTGAAGAACACTTGAAGAACCATCTTTTGATCTGAAACCATTTTTGAAAATGCTTATATTTTACAGTTCTAAGATAGTTTGTTTTTGCCACAAATTAATTTATCAACAACAAAAAAAGATCAAAGAAACATTAACAAATGTTAATTTAAGAATTTCTTAGTATTCTGTTTGTGTCCCCCTTTTTGTCTAAGCAGTGTGCACCTGAGCTGACATGGATGCCAAAAGTTTAGGCAATAGCCTGCTGTGAGTCATGTGAACAGGTAATTTAACTGAAGAGCTGAAACTCAAAGGAATCTTTGCATTAACATGGTCAATGTCCCAAATTTGCTTAAACTTGAATAATAAATATTTTAATTTTATTATATTTTCAACCTTGAGAAACTTTCTATTGTTTATTTTCAGGTTTAAATGATAACAGCTGCAGATTTTCAGTGTGAGCACATGCATCATCATTAGACACAATTTAGCTTTATAGAAGAGTCTCTTTTATATGGAAATGTTTCCTTATTAGTTTTTCTCTTGAGATGGAGAAAGTGTATAAGAGTCAGCAACACTGTAATAAAGTAGAGCAGTTGGTCATTAATATACACATGCTATGTAGTTTTTAACAAATTAGCAAAAGCCAAAGATAACTTGTATATTATTAATTAAGTCTCCTAGAGATATGAATGTGATATGTGAGGAAGAACCTTACTCAAGGTCTTTAAATCGCTTGGAGGTCTTAAATTGCTGTTTTGTTTACCACATATGACATCTTCTGAACGTATTTTCATCTTGATTTTCTCTGGAGATGGAAATTTAACTCAGTTGGGAAAAATCCACTGACTGAATTGTTGACATGTGCAGTAGGCAAGGTTAAATGGACATAAACTAAACTGCTCAGGTGGACCCAGTGTATTGGGAAGATTTCAGTCTGCAGAGGAGAATGGGGGTCCGACGCATTACATGTGTGTGTTCCAGTGTTTGATTTTGTCACATAACTGAAAGCACACAAACACTGCAACAAAGCTTAACAAGTGAAAGAAAGGTCTGTGCTTTTGCAATTTATTGCCAAAAGGTCCTTCGCTTTTAGAAATAAGATGTGTTCAGCTGTGGGTGCAGAAGGCAATCACTCATTCTGATAGTGCAGCTGCCAGTGTTCTCCACACCTTTAGCCTACGCACACAAACACTTTTCAAAATCACCATGTATATGGCCATAACCCTGCAACTCTACTGCAGTACAAACTATACAGCGCTTACCCGTTTGTTTATTGTGCCAAAAATGTGTGAACAAACTTCAATGTAAATTGAACTTTCTTTATTAAGAAACCTAATTAATGTACTTTAGCAATATTTTAGCGCACTGGCTACGTTGTTTCTCTGACATATACAAGGTGACTATGGCATGTATGCATTGTATTCAGTGTAAGTACTGCATTCAGGCATCAACCTGGATCACATAACTTTGTGCTTATTTTATATACCTTTTAAATATTTTACATTTTAAACATTTCTGTATCTGAAGTTGAAAGAAAGAACCTGCATTTGGCTTTGCAGCCATAGCTGAAGCTTCGAAATAAAACAACTAGTTAAACACAGCAGGTCAGAGACTTGTGTACTTCTTCACATCATGAATGGCTTTTCAACCTGCATTCTAAAGCCTACCTTAGAATACATATCAAGACACCTGAAAAGAGCTAATAATAAACAATAAGTTATTGAAAAGAGCAGGAATGGTTCTGAAGGTTAAAGCTACAACTCATGTGAGGTTAAGCTGTGAATGTAGAAAAACTACTTGTATTGTGTTTCGATTACACATGGATCCAATCATTGTGCACTCAACTACTTTTTTTATCAGGTCATCTGCACACATTCCAATCACATGTCTTTTGCATATCAAATACACATATGAATCATGAGATATAGGGGACCATTTAATGCTAGGCATAATTGGGAAATTTGAAGTGTATGGCAGAATGAAGTACGTTTCTACTTCAGGTTTCTACTTCAAGTATGTTCGACAATGGTGAATAACCAGTGTTTTGAAATGGTGGTGCAAAAGGCTTCATACTGTGTGCATTAAGGAAATGCCATACATGTGTCTTCCAGTCATCTGCTGTTGCTTTACTATATTTGAAAATGATTCCAAGTGGAAATGAGTTTTACAGTGAGTTTATGGACTTGTACTTGGCTAGGCAATACACAACATGACTGGATTTTACTGCATCAAGTTAGCATCATATCACTTGTTTCATGGATTGCAAAAACAATCATCATGTTATTGATGATAATAATAGTTAGTACAAATATAAATACATAAAATGAATCAAAATGATCAAAAAGTTAATTAGGTATTATGATAAAAATGTTTGTGATTACTGCAGTAATGTAAAAGAAGATCAGATAAGATTATTCTTTATTAGTCCCACAGAGGGCAAATTCAAAGTGTTACAGCAGTAAAGGCCACTGAAGTACTCAGTAATAGTAATATATATTAAAAGAGACTCTTAGTAATTAATATAAACATAAGCATCATCATTTTTATTATATAAAAAATATAAAACTGATCAAAAACTGAAGAATATTTACATTTAAATATACATGGAATATTGCATATAATGTTGTATAAATATCACAGTATTGTAATGACTACTGCACCTTACATACATCAATTTTGTCACAGGCACAATTATTCTAAAAATATTTTAATGACAGTATCATGTATGTATGTCCAATAATCCATCAGATATTTACATTAGTAAAGTTATAAGTGTGCATGTAAATGTGAAGTGTTATATGTAGAGGTGTAGTTATCATCTGTATCTGTAGTTATCATCTGTATGATGGTTAGAACTTGAGCCAGCTCCTTGTTGCCTTCACTATAAGATGGCCATCCACTGCTTGTTGATTTCAATGATACAGTGCACTGTAGCTCTGTGTGTTTGTGATTTCTGCAGTGGGTGATTAGGGGTATGGTGTGTAAATGAGAGAGGGAATGGGTGGGTTGGGCAGAGGCACAATGATGGCCTTAAGAATGTGAGATCATGGCATAAGCTCGGAGACAGCACCACGATTCTGATGTCATATTATTAACAGTGGTGCCTTATCTAAGCTGAAGAAATGTATAGTTTCACTATGAGATGATTTGATTCTTATTGAAACTCATCTACTGTCATGCTATCACGTAATCTTTGGTATCAATTCAGCTGAAAGCCCCAAAAGTACTGTCTTTTAAAGAAATGCATGAATAAGAATAATGGTTTTTAATGAACTGTTGATGTTTAAGGCAAATGAAGAACATTTGACTTTTGAATAAATAATTACATGAATAAAATGCCTTTGGATAACATTCATTGTAATGTATAATAAACGTTGGTAACAACTTCCACTCATGAATCAGTACATTTAAGAACCTACTGGCAGTTAAATGGAGGTACAACAGAAGAAAACTATACTGTATCCTAAGTCACACTGAATAGTCTGTGAGGCCTTAATACCTTATATGGCTGCATGTGATTTGAAAATTAAAATTGGTGGTTTTTTTTACAGTAATAGCTCGGTTATTTTGGGTGATTATTGAGTTCTAGCATTTATTAGAAACATTAGTCTCACAGCTCCAGTTGTCAACAAAAGAAGTAAAAATTGCAATCCAAACATATCTTGACTGAACACAGTTCTGGCTGCACAACCTCACTTTTCTCAGTAGATCTTAGGAAACTGGTAGAAAGGGAATTACATTGTTAAAGGTAAGGTGCACACCATCATATTTACATATTTGTCCTCTTACCTCAGATGCGTTCAAACAACCACGACAATGTGTTTGGAGTTCAACATTTCTAACAAACACTAGAACTCAATAGTCACTTAAATTTCCCAGGTGTTTATGTAAAACTTCCCTCAAACTGCATCCAGATTTTATTTAAAGTCTCACAGACTAGTCAGTGTGAGATAGTAATGTCTTCTTCTTAGGAACCAGAATTCTATATGTACTGGAAGTAGCACCGTACGTTTGGAGAAATGACATAGTAAAACACTGGGCTGTATTATAAAGTGTTACCTAAACATTAGTAATGAGTAAATAAGAGAACATAATGTTGCATTCAATTTTGTCACAGGCACAATTATTCTAAAAATATTTTAATGACAGTTTCATATGTAAAGGGGCTACAGTTCAGAATACTATTGTGACTCATTCTATTGGGAATAGTGTAGAGAAGGGAACGTTAAAAACAATTTCTTCCCCCTCTGTACCTCTTTATTTCAGAATAAGTGGAGTGTGGGGGGAGCTGGAGGGATGGGCAGGCAAGTGAGGAGGGGGGGCTAGCAATCCAACTAGCTGGAAGCAAAAAGAAGTATTGAAGAGTAAAAATGGGCAAGGAAAAAAATGACACGCAGCAGTTGTTAGTCACCTAGCAACAAGTCCTCCATCAGCCTCCCCCCTCATGCGCCTACAGCCTCTCTTCCAAAGTCTCCCCACTGTGTTCCTTAATTCAGCAAATGTGCTGCGGATGTACTGCCACCCCTCCTCCTCCGCCCCCCAACATCCCTGGCCCCTGACAAAGCGTGCTGTGAGGTGGGCTGAAGGACACAGGCCTCCACCTTACACATAACCACTCAGCCGCCCCATTGACCGCCGAGGCCTTTCTCCCAGCATACAATGGGCTTGGGGACAAAGCACTGAAAAGAGGGGCAGGCCCAACAGGGAAAACATTTGCTTGTAATTGTGATTGACTGCATAATTAAAATGATGTTCTTTTTTTTCGTGGGGGGCTCTAAATGCTGGGGAGGGGCAGAGGGATGCTTGTTAAAGCCTGCACTTTGTCACCTTGTAATGAGGAGAAAGCGTTCCTGCTGGGAAGAGGGGCAAATATTGAGATCGCTCCGGGAACAACTCGGAGCGCCTCTTCAAGTGTTTCCACAATGAGGACAAAAATGCAGGGGATCTCACCCATCTCACACTTACCCTCAGAAATAAGTAGGTAGTTGTGAGGAAACAAACGAAAGCAGGCAGGCAGATTGAAAGATGGAGCAGAGAGGGGGAAACTGACAAACTCACACACACACACACACACACACACACACACACACACACACACACACACATACAGAGCAAGTATTCAGGACTCTTCCTTAACCACTTCTTAGCAGCTCTGATTCTTTAGGATTCACATTTCTAAAGCACAGCAGCACTCAGGAGAGGAACATACTGACAATGTTGGAGACTTCAAGTCTGTATATATAAGTACTGGGGCAGAAATGTTGTCATGTTGTGTATAATTGTGTATGTGTGTTTTCAAGAAATCACTACACACCAAAAATGCCAGATACTTTCTGCCTTTAGAGATTTCAATATAGACTATCAGAACAACAAATTGGAGGCATTTGCCATCAAATTCCCACCCCGGGGGGCCTCACTGGGGACATTCATGCCCCCCCCCAAAGGTCAACTTGTTTTCGCCGCTTTCCAATTTCAGGATCACCTTGGCGACCATTCTCTTCTCACCTCTATCAGTGGGCTGTCTGTGCTGTCTCTCTCTTTTGTCCCCACACCTCTGCGTCCACCGAGGGCAATACACTCTGTATAAAGGCGGACATGGAGGAGTGCAGTAAATACAACAGCAACTAATAAGGAATCATATGGGAAATGTACAGTATGCTACATGTTCATCTACTGAGCTGTTCAGTGCCTGGAATGTATCTCTTGACATATAGATTTGTTATCATGCCTCTATATGAAGTCAATTTTATAGGAAGAAGCTTTACAAAAACTCGGTATTTACTCTATTTCCAAAGCTGTTCACAGGAGGATTCACTTTGAAAAAGAGGGTGAGAGAGAAATCTACCTTGGATCAAACTCCCTAAAAAATTGCAACCTGGCTGTATATGTGAAAGGACCAAAAGAAGTTGAATAAATGTAGTTTTCCTTGAACACATCGTGCAGCTTTTGATCAATTGACAAGGATAAATGGTTGTGTTTTCACATCAAAATATTTATACTGAGGTCAGAAAACATATGAAAGCAAGCAAGGATGCAGCAAATAGGTTCCTATGTCTGAGTTTCAACATATGTGGACATGGAGAAAGAAGAATCAACAGCATTTTTTAAAGAAAAAATAACAATTTTAGCTGGACAATCATTAGATAAAAAGACCTGGAGTTTTCAAAGAACTATTCGTCAACACTCAAAAAAAATACTTATATGAATGTAACTGCAAAAAGAGGTGAGAATCAATCTAAAACCTCCTTTGATGCACTTTAAGGTCATTTCTGTCAACACTAAACTGTCTTTATTAACCCAGATGAAATGATTCTTTATACTACTTTAATAGTGTTGTAAACAATATCTTGGGTACAGGCCTTTGACTCCAGTGACGGCAAAACATGAAATCTTTGCCCAAACAAACCCAAAGTGTTGCAAGTTGTGGAGAAATGGAACCCAGCAGCTTCCACACTTTGGAACATTTGGACCACAGAGGTCATTCATTTAAATGGCAGGTAAACACTAAATGCCTTATTAAAGAGGTATGACTGTATTTCCCTTTTATTTTTAAATTTTGTTTTGATTCTACCACTTTAAATTCCACATTTTCTTTTCCATCTATATTCAGCTTCTTCATGAAAGAAACAGGATATTTTTTTAACATGGGATCTCGCTTAGAATTTTCTAATAGATTTAATTATAACATCTATAGGAATTCTGCACTTGTTACTGACAAACAAATCAATTGAAGATTAATATGTAGCACAATGGGATCAGTTGCAATTCACTCTCAGTATTTTTGCTGAGGTGGAACCTTTAGGGATACATCTTTAGTACGTCTTTAGGGAACCTTACTGTGACATATTATATTGTAAATATATATTTTTAAGTTGCACCCAGTCTGTATTGACTCCAGACTGTTACATTTATAATTGGAACTTAAAGATCATGCTGTAACTTTGAGGATTTGTATGTTATTGCTTTATCTTTTTCCGGACAAAAAAGTTTCCTAATGAAAATGTCATCTTATGTCATTAATGATTTTAGAGCTCATCAGATACAACTGCAGTTGCTGAAATTTTAAACTGAACTTTCTTCAGTAGTGTCCCAAAATACATAATCTAAGACATTTTTGTGACTTAAATCAGCGTTGAAAAGGCTGAATGGCCAATTTAGGTGGTGATAATAACTAGAATCTGTGGTGGCTGCCCAGTGTCTATGTCACTTTCGCTTGACTGGGTTAAGAGGGAGCTATGAAAGGTCAAGAGTTCATGATCAGTAGACATGGGTGTCGGGGTCGCAGTCAAGTCAGGGGGAGCGCCTGTGATGACAGCCCCTCATATGCACTGTAATATGCCTGGGCAGTGGGCCAGGCAGGCTGTAGTGAGGCGAGGGAGAGTTGTGAAAACCTGCCGTCCTCCCAGAACTCCTCACCACGTCTCTCTGCAGCACACACTCTCAGCTGATGCCAATTAAAGAGATTACATCTCTGCTTAAAAAAGGGTGCTGGAGTCCCCCCACACCAGAGATCATATCTGACAAGGTTACCAGATGCCAGGCAGCGAAGGGCATAACCTTTGAGACGTTCCTTTGCCACTCTTCAGAATCCTTTTCACCAGCCTAAAGCCCACTGAAACCTTAAAAAGATGCTTGCATATAAAATTACTGGCCGGTGCAGCATTTCACTAAGGCATAAATTTACTTCAATCATATGAATCCCACTACAAACAGGTGTTTTAGGCTTTGTGTTAACTTTGAATAGACATCATTCATTCACACACAATATAAACCTAGCACATACAGTCTTCTATACATGCCAAGGTCATTTTTCTCTGAGGGAAAATTGCTTTATGGCTTGAAATGCAATTTTGATCATAAGAAAGTGGGGGAAAGATGGTACATGGTGTCCTTTGTCCACAATGAGAAAACCATTTGAAAAAAAAACCTCTTTTCAATTTCTCTCTCTCTCTTTCTCTTTCTCTCTCTCTCTCTCTCTCTCTCTCTCTCTCTCATACACACACACATACACATGAATAAATAAAACAGATATTTTTGTTTTACTACTATTTTAGTTCAGGAAAACCATTGATTCCTAGATGTAAACTGTCCTTGTTTAAAAACTAAAATGGAATATTGATGTCATTATACATGCAGTTGTCTGTAATTGTAGCTTTTAAGAGAAATTAAAAGGAGTTAAAAAAATTGATGTATACTTGAGAAATAAAAGCATATTTTCCTGACTATAGTATTCTGACTTTTACAGGCAGAACATCAGATTTCTTTATCCATTAATGCAGGCCACAAATAAGGCATAATCCATACAGTACAAATATATCTTCTATATAAATGCATGTATATCACAAATGTGGCCTGTAGTACATAATAATGAGCATGACCATTTAAACACAGTTACATTGATGCTGAACATTGTACATAATTTAATGCATCCTGTATAGCTCTCTGTGATTGGTAGATGACCACCATGCTACATAGAGGTAGATGCTGATTTTGTATTTTATATTTTCAACTCTCATTTTATTAAGAGCATTTTTCTTGCATCTACACTGCATTTTTGGTTTTTCCATTCTTTGCAGTATTGTTGTATTGTGTTCTCAGTATTTCTCTGTATGTGGTATTATGGTATATGCTTGTGTTCTCTTACTTTGTCTCCTTTTCATGTGAGAAGGCAAAAGGCCTATTTTATCTTTACACATACAAACACAAAAAAACATTCACTTTACTATTGTAAAGCCCCTCACTGAAGGTGGGCAAAAACACTCTCCACAAAGCTAAGCAAAAAAAAAAAGTAAGAAATCAAAAGGAAGCAACAACAAAATAAAGCCTGAAGAAGGAAAAGTAGTTCATTACAGAATCTTCTGACATCAGATACAGAAGTTTGAGATTCAGGATGACAGAGGCACAAAGGATGCTGATGTAGCTTGGGCACCTCTAAGCTGTCTGTTCTCACAGAGACCTTCTTTGTTGCTTTAGGTCAAGGAATAAAGAGCAACTTCCTGTCCTCTTTTTAAGGCTGACTGACCAGCTGCTGAAAGCAACAAGTCAGATCCGACTGAAGGGAAGTGTCTTTATGCTGTACCTCCGGATGCTCCACCATGTCTTCTGCTACTCATACCTCAATAAGCATCCAAGAGGCAGGTGCACAATTAACCCCCCCCACCTCCCCCCTCCACCACCAACAAAAAAATTAATAAAAACACATTCACTGAAGCTCTGCTTCAAGCTCGTTTGCTTTCCTGACAAATTTAACCAACATTTACCTAACTTTAAAT
>BRDA01087234.1:0-13051 GCA_036984385.1 Crenuchus spilurus
TACAGCAGCTACACTGATAAGACTGTCTGTAGAGTGGTGATACTGACACTAGGGGGAGCTCTAACATTGTTCTACAGCAGCTACACTGATGAGGCCATTTTAATAGATAATATATGGTCTTGATGTAAAATATGTACCTGATGAAACCATGGTTTGTAGATGATCAGGATTATTAATGAATATTCTCGTTATTATGCTGATGTGAAAAGAGTATCTGCAGCCAGAACTCTGTCCACAGTAATGAAATCACCACGTCAGCAGTTCTGTCACCCTCAGGCAGTAATAACTCCATTCATAGACGCTTGATAATTGATTGGTATGTTTGAAACAAGCCATCAGGTTCAGACTTGATTGTGGCTTTATTTCCATGTTAGCATGTGAAGCACAGACTAAAGTTTAAATATGCTCATGATTATAAATTCACTGACCTATAACGAAACCGAGTATAATGTTTACTTATAGTACAAACAGTGAGCTCATACAAATTCTCCTCTACCACAAGTGGAAGTTGATAAGCCAATATACAGCTCTGGTACCACAACAAATGTCCAGCCCAAACTCCAGGCCGGAACCTCACTGAATGTGATCAGTTTAAATTGGTAAATTTTTGTAATGAACGTGCTTTGACCTCCCCATTTAACCCATCCGTGCCGTGAAACACACACAGTGGTGAACACACTAGACTGTGAACAGCCCTATCCACGGCGCCCGAGGAGCAGTTGGGGTTAGGTGCTTTGCTCAAGGACACTTCAGTCATTGAAATTCCAGTCACAAGACCAGATCTCTAACCACCAGGTCACGACGGCCACCTCAGAGCAGTGAAACACACACACAATAGTGAACACACTAGGTGGCAATAGGCATAAATGCCAGAGGCAGTGGGCAGCCCCTAATCACAGCACCCGGGCATCAGTTGAGGGTTAGGTGGCTTGCTCAAGGGCACTTCAATCATAACCTTCCAGAGGATCAAACCTACAACCTTTCAATCACAATTCTGAAAACATTTAAGACTGTTGCCGATCTTCCCAGAAGTGGACGTCTCAACAAATTCACCCCAACATGAAGTTTTATGCCAAATTTATGCCGAAAATAGAAAATTCCAAAGTCACCGCTGTTGAACGGCAATTCAGGTTTCTTGTCTCTGGAGTATAATAACAGATATTACCAAAAAATATCTTTTCACATTATTCATAATCATATTTATTTTGATAGACAGATGATATATGAAGTCTTCCTCATGGCTTAAGCAGGTTTACTCGTCTCCTTGCATGTGTTCCTCTCCTGCACGCCTCTTCATTGTCCTCAGCTATAAACCGTATGACTTTGCCTGCTATTGATGACTCATACGGGGGTGGACAGGTGCTGTTTCCTCACTCACACTGTAAACTGGAGCTGCTCTGGGGAAGGTCCTGCTGTTTTAGAGATTGGAACAGTAGCTGGACACATAACGATCGGTCCTCACATTGATTAATGTGTCTTTACTCCGGCTCTGGATCTGGATCTGGATCAGACTGTCTGCTGATCACATTCATTTGAGTTTGGGTTTGACCTGTTTGACTGTGTCAGTTGGTATGGTTGTCTGAAAATCAGGCCTATAAAATAGCCCATGTGTACCAAAGTACCCTTAATCACGTCTCACATCATTGGAACCATTGGCTTCTTTTGAGGAATTGAGCATTCAAACCAACGCTGTTGCTAAATACTGTAAATCCCGACCAATCACAAAGCTTCTTTGGGTGTTTGGTTTGGAAGAATCAAAGTCATCACATGAACCATGTACAGCACGTAATTGTTTTGGTCAAAAATAACACTGAGATCTTGGGTTCAAGTCCCCATCTGGGTGGAGTTTCCATGTTCCCCCCGTGTCTGAAGGGGTTTCCTCCCAAAGTCCAAAAAATGGAGATCAGTTGAAGTGTGAATGAATGTATGTGTGTGCCCAGATATGGTTGGCACTCTGTCCTGGGTGATCCCCCTAGTCCTTCAGGTAGACGGTCACTTCCAGTTGAGACGCTGTCTGGGATTGGCTGTTGTTTCTCACAGGTGTGTGTGGTTGAGTTCTAAGTGGGTAAATGTAGTGTGTTGATTCTAAAGCATCCTTGTAAGGAAAGGTGAAAGGAGGCTAATACAGTATACAGAGACACATATGAACTACAGTCTGTAGTTGTAGAACTACAAAGTGCACAAGATACAGTCAGTGGAGCTAAAATGGACAATGAGTGTAGATACAAAGAGGTGGTTTTAATGTTATGCCAGAAAATAAACAGTCAAACATTTCAAAGGCAGAAAAACACTTCCAAGTATAATAATTTAAAATCTCTTTTACCAGCCAGCATGTTTTCTTCATCAGATTCTCACATTAAAAGCACGGCTGCTGAATATTAATCAACGCATTCAGTCATGATGAGAGAGCCGATCATGAGGACCACTAATTATTTCCATTTTCAACAGTCCGGCTCAGCAAATGAAAGCTTTTTCCAGCCGGAAAACATTAAAAGGACGAACATGAGCAGACCATTTTTTAGAGCCTGTCTGCAGAGATGGACGCTCCTAACCCCATCTCTTTTTAATAACTTCCTATAATGATCAGGAGCATTCGAGGGCACGCACCTGTCCATCATTCTCAGTGCTTTTTGGAATGAAAGCTGCCCCAAGGCCCTTCTGAAATTCCTCCCACTATCAGCTGCTTTTGCTATCAGGATGCTTTCCCACTTCCTGTGGAGCTGCAGCATGGGAGCATGTGGAGATATCACATGTATAATGGAAAATCCAACTTTTTAAGGTTTCTGTTACCTGCTCTCTCAACAACTGAGAGCAACTGTGGGGTGAAAAAATACTTTCGCAGTTTTCCTCACAGATGTAGCCACTAAGACTTGTTTGAGGTCTGAAATTAGTTGGTTCATTTTGGACTGGAGGCAAAAAATACCACGATGCTACCATCATAGTGTTCAAACATTGGTGTGTTTGTACTTTTGGTTTTACAGAGTTATATTTTTTAGATACCTTCCCTTACACCATCAATACCATGGTAAAACCATCATTAACCTGGTAAAACCATCATTAACCTGGTAAAACCAAGTACAGTAGTAAATACTAGCTGTGTTACTGTAGTATTACCTTTGTAGTACCACAGTACTACCATACATTCAGACATTCACACATACCATGATGGCTGTACACTGTACTACAGTGGCAGTACTACAATAATACTACATTGTGCACTGTAGTAAATGAAGTATTAGTAGTATTATTTTGGTACAACTCGTTGTATTTCTGTAGTACTACCATTGTAGCACAGTGGTAGTACTGTCCATGATTTTGGACATTGTAGTACCATGATACTGTGGACATTGACCATGGACATGGACCATGGTTAAGGGCATTGTAGCACCATGGTACTATGGACATGGACCATGGTTAAGGACATTGTAGCACCATGGTATTGTGGACATTGACCATGGACGTGGACCATGATTTAGGACATTGTAGCACCATGGTACTGTGGACATGAACCATGGTACTGTGGACACTGACCATGGACATGGACCATGGTTAAGGACATTGTAGCACAATGGCACTGTGGACATTGACCATGGACATGGACCATGATTTAGGACATTGTAGCACCATGGTACTATGAACATTGACCATGGTACTGTGGACATTGACAATGGACATGGAGCATGATTTAGGACATTGTAGCACCATGGTACTGTGGACATTGACCATGGACATGGACCATGGTTTAGGACATTGTAGCACCATGGTACTATGGGCATGGACCATGGTGCTGTGGACATTGACCATGGACATGAACCATGGTTAAGGACATTGTAACACGATGGTACTGTGGACATTGACAATGGACATGGAGCATGATTTAGGACATTGTAGCACCATGGTACTGTGGACATTGACCATGGACATGGACCATGGTTTAGGACATTGTAGCACCATGGTACTATGGGCATGGACCATGGTGCTGTGGACATTGACCATGGACATGAACCATGGTTAAGGACATTGTAACACGATGGTACTGTGGACATTGACAATGGACATGGAGCATGATTTAGGACATTGTAGCACCATGGTACTGTGGACATTGACCATGGACATGGACCATGGTTTAGGACATTGTAGCACCATGGTACTATGGGCATGGACCATGGTGCTGTGGACATTGACCATGGACATGAACCATGGTTAAGGACATTGTAACACGATGGTACTGTGGACATTGACCATGGACATGGACCATGGTTTAGGACATTGTAGCACCATGATACTGTGGACATTGACCATAGACATGGACCATGGTTTAGGACACTGTAGCACCATGGTACTGTGGACATTAACCATTAACATGGACCACTGTTTAGGACATTGTAGCACCATGGTACTATGGACATTGACCATGGACATGGACCATGGTTTAGCACATTGTAGCACCATGATTCTGTGGACATTGACCACGGACATGGACCATAGTTTAGGTCCATGGTACTGTGAACACTGCCCTTAGACCTGGACCAAGATTTTGAACATTTTGAACATTAATGCCATTGGGAGGCTGCGGTGTTTTGTGGTCTGCTACAACTGACTAGTGCACTCGCTTATTTATACATGCAGCCAACCCTGTCATGTGACATCTGTGACGTCCCAGACTGAGGACCAGACTGCATACACATACAGAGAATCTTTCCCTTTAATGGAGAAAGCTTTTATTGACATCGCTCATTTAAGTTATGCTCTATTCCTGAACACAAATTTACAAGCATGTGTTTTGACCTTAGTCTGCGCCGCTAATGTCTCATTTAACGTGTTTCTGAGCTCTGACCTGTAACCATAGTCACCGCTCGCCGCCGTGTCATTATGTGCATTAGCCTGTAGCCGGAGGCCGGTTATTAGTCTGGCTTTCTACAGATGCAGCCTGTTGGTTTATTCATTCTAATATTGTCTGGTGAAATAATAACACAGGATGGTGCTGCACCACAGAAACGTGGCTACAAGTATAAATACATTTTGTGCTATTCTTAAGTTAAACATGTGTGCTATCAGGCTATCATTTATGGCCTTGAATTTTCACAGCTCGGTTTGTAGCATTCGCTGTCTGAATGAGGGTAAAGATACCCAGAAAACCTAAACAGTGCCACATCAATATACTTTGATTTTTGACAATTCCTATTTGCACAACCTCTCTAAATCATCCAGAGTCCTGGGTCTTCTATGCACTCTCCTCTTCAGCTCACCACACAGGTTTTCTATTGGGTTGAGGTCTGGGGACTGAAATGGCCATGATAGGAGCTTGATTTTGTGCCTTGTGAACCATTTTTGAGTAGATTTGGCCACATGTTTAGGGTCATTATCTTGCTGAAAGACCCAGTGATGACCCATCTTCAGCTTTTGGGCCGAGGCCACCAGATTCTGATTCAGAATGTCCTGATATTTCATAGAGTTCATGATCCCATGTATCCTTACAAGGTTCCCAGGTCCTGTGGTGGAGAAACAGGCCCACAGCATCACCGATCCTCCCCCATACTTAACAGTGGGCATGAGGTGTTTTTCTGCGTACTCATCCTTGTTGTTACACTTACAGTGTTTGTTACCAAAAAGCTCTATTTTGGTCTCATCTGACCAAAGCATGCAGTCCCAGTTAAAATCCCAGTACTGCTTGGCAAACTCCACCCATTTACACTTATGAGTATAACTCAGAAAAGGCTTTCTCCATGCATGCCTCCCAAACAGCTTGCTGGCATGTAGATAGCGCCTGATGATTGTTTGGGAGACCTCGTAACCCCAAGATGCTACCATTTGATTCAGTTCTCTTATAGTGAGCTTTGGAGAACTTTTTACTTCTCTTACCATCCTTCTCACTGTGTATGGTGGCAAGACACACTTGCGTCCTCTTCCAGGCTTGTTTGTCACAGTTCCAGGTGTTTTGAAAGTTTTGATGATTGCTCTGACTGTAGATAAGGGCATCTGCAGGCGAGTGGCTATTTTCTTGTAGTCATTGCCTGATTTATGAAGGTCAGCACACATCTGCCTTACTTGAATTGTGTCTTCTCTTGTCTTTCCCATGTTTAAGAGTGAGTAAGAGAAATAGGCCTTTGTGTGATGCCATATTTATACCCCAGGGAAACAGGAAGTGATGAATTACTAATTAAAGGTTCCTAGAAACTTTGATCCACTTTATAAACTACAGTAGAAACGACATAAATTGTTCAAATGCATTTATTTCCAAGAAATTGTTAAGGATGCCAATAATTGTGGAACAGGTCATTTTATGGGAAATAATTATTTCTCAGTCAGGATTATTTATTTTTCACTTGAGTTGAAGGTTGCATTTTTCTAAACTTTTTCAGAGTGAGATTATTCTTCTGCAATAAAAAATGTATTTATTTTAAGGCTTTTAACACATTTTAACTAGGGATGCCAATAATTATGGAGGGCACTGTATATCTGTTAAGTTCAGCTCTTAACTTAACTTGTGTTGATGGCTCTTAACTTGCTTCCTCATCCTCGCTCTACAAACAAGCTGTGAATACGTTAAAACCTTGTTAGTTTACTGTACGCTGCAAAAAAAGCACCTCACAAAAACTAGAAAAAATATATAAAATTAGACATAAATCCTTATATTAAGCAAAAAAATCCCAATGGGGTAAGCAAATTTTGCTTAGTAAGATTTCTTAAAATAAGCAAAATAATCTTACACTTGCAGTGCTTTTTAAGACAAAAAAATCTTGGCAGAGAAAAAAAATAAGATTTATTGACTTAATATTTGCTCATTTTACTTCCTAAAATTTCGTTTTTTGCCATGCAAACCATAGTCACACCCTGTAACTGGTAAATAAAGCTCAAGATGAGCTGAAATATCTTTTTAAGAAAAAGTTCATGTTCTTAGAATGAGCTTTATTTTCTTGTGTAAAACCTGCTTGTTTTTTCTTATTTTTTCTTTTTAGACAAAAAATAAGAAAAAGTGTCCATAAAAGTTTTTTTTTTTTTACGTTCATAAAAATAGTTTTTTGCAGTGTATTGACTTTGTTTCTCTGAGTTTTCAGCGGAGGAGGAGGAACGCTGCTAGGTTTTGTGTAAATGGCGGAGTAATACTTAAAGAGCTTCAGTCAGAGTCCTAGAACATCTCAGCCAATCAGATTGCGGGGTCAGAAAAAACCATTTCAAGTCTTTTTGATTGTTTTAATGTTGATTAGTAATCCAAAATGTTGAAGTGGAGTTTCAAACAGTATCAATGTTAAAACCACTTTACTTTTACTTTACATATAATGAATTTTAAATATATGACAGTTTACCTTTTTGCATTCAATTATGAATACAAGTGACCATGTTCTAATTTTTGTAGGTGTGCTAGATATTCAGATTTTATTTTAGTATTTTCACCACATTTCATCACATCATTTATTGGCATAAAAATCTTAATACATTAGATTCACATCAGGTCAACTTCTCTAGTGTCTCTCTTGGATTGTTCTTCTTGGTCTGAAATAAGACTCTGGGATGTGATAAAATTCCTCCCCCGGGAAACAGCAGGGAGATGCACAGTAGGCAGCCGCCACAGTAGTGAATAATGAAAGAGTGTAAACCTGAATGTTCAAAAATGCATTTATTAGCTGACCTTTCTCCCCAAGCTATATCACAGGAGGAGAGCTACACTGAGACTGGCATGTGCCCGGGTGCAGGCAAAGGACAGACAAGGACTGAATGTGAATATGGGATATTCTGTCAAAAAGCCATCGACTCAAGGACACAAGCCAACACCTTAGAGCAAACGTTTTCACCCCCTTATTTAGAAAAAATCCAATGACTTCTAAGCCCTCAGTCATGACTGGCTAACATACTCTTAAAGGGGAACTCCACCAATATTTCAGAATTGCAGCATAACTCTGTCACTGAGAAGTCCCACACTGAAGTGTTGAGTGAAGTTCACTATATGGACAAAAGTATTTAGACACCTGCTCACTCACTGCCTACTTCTGATGGAGATTATTTATTTATTTATTTATTTATTTATTTATTTATTTATTTACCTGATTTTCTCTCCAGTGTGTTTGGTAGCCAATCAACCCGCCCATTTGTTAACTCTCCCCATCACTTGTAATGTCTCTGACTCTAGGAGGGTGCAGACTAGCACAGGCCTCCTCTGATACATGTGAAATCAAGCTCCACCTCTTTTCCAACTGCTGCCGATACAGTGGTAATCCTACTTATGAGTTTAATCCGTGCAGGAGCTGAGCTCGTTAGCTGGAATGCTCGTTAGCTGGATGCATTTTCCCCATAAGAATACATGTAAAACTGATTAATCCGTGTCAGCCGGCCAATATACAGTATACTTTAATATGCTAAATAATGTGTTTATATTACAGACCGACGGTACTGTACGGACACTCGTGTAGGCTGGCGGCTAAGGAGGACAGGAGGACGGGCGTACGTGTATGGCATGGTTACACTTATCATATGAAAAGTAAAAGTAAAATGTATCTAACTTTCTTGTTCACTACCTTTTGCTTTCTTTGTGTCGCTTTTACTAGCACTTTCACTTTTGGTCAAAGGTATTGACTGACCTCTTCTTCTACGCTAGCATCTAGGGGATGCTACGACCGCAGCGCCCCTAGCAGTTTGGCATACTTGAAGAAATTTACGCTACTCGTTAGCTGGAATATTACTCGTTACCTGGAACAAAAATATTCTGAGATCTCGACTCATTACCTGGAATACTCGTTAGTAGGGATGCTGTTCATCGCCACCAGGCAGCCAACACGCTCGGAGGAAAGAGCAAGTCCCCGGTCCTGATGGATCGCCTGGCAGCCACCATAGTAGTGCTGGGGAGAGAGTGCCATCTTATTCGTCCAGAGAGAGCACAACCAATTTTTGGACCTCGGCTGATCTCACAATCCTCAGCCTTAGTCCGCTGATCCACTCGGGGTAGGAGACTAGTTCTCTCAAGGGAAGGCTGTCTACTAGATTTTGGAACATTGTTGTGAGGATTTTATTGTGACAACGTTACTGAGATCACCACACCCACCCCATCTCCATCTCATCCCAACTCATCCCATCTCATCCCAACTCAAAGTACTGGATGGAGCAGAGCTTTATACCCCTCTAGTGACAGTGACATTAATGTGGTGGTGGTGTGTTAGAGTGTGCTGTGCTGGTACAAGTGGATAACAAAGTATACAGAGAAACAGATGGACCAGATTCTGTAATAGCAGAACTACAAAGGGCATCCGTCTGCTCAGTGTAGCTAAAATGAGTTTGTCTAATTTATATAGAAATAAATGATCAAATAAAAGACGTATCAAAAACGATACACTTGGCTTTGTAGGGTTCAATCTGAAATCGCACCATCATGAATGACCACACATTGCAGACTGACCCAGGGTCAGCTGGACCCTGCAATCGTGTGGTCTTGGGCAGGCATTGAGTGACTCAGCATGGCCTGGCAAAGCATCTGTCACACCACTGCCAGTGAGTGCACAGAAACCTGCTGTTCTTTTAACTCCTGCCTGGTGATGCCCTGCTGTGCAGAGCAAGAGAGCAGCTGAATGAAATCTGACAGCTTCCAGCAGCACAAGCTCCCTCCCTTCAGCATCTCTTTGAAGACCGAAACATGTTCTGTTCGGTCATATTGTCTACCTCTGTTCTTTCGCTTTGTTGATGGATCACGATGACATCTAGACGAAGCTGATGAGGTTGGATGATATGGGTAAACACTCAGGCCTTTCATGAGTGAACAGGCATATCAGCAGAGTGTTTTCTTAGACTAGTATTACAGGTCAAAGGTTGGAACATTTACAATTAAACAGCCATTTGTTTTGGGTTTCAAATGGCACTTTGAGCTTGTAGAGCTGCATTACCCCAGCCAGCATATCAGCAGAGAGCAAACAGAACATAATGCCTCCTTTTGAACTTTGGTCTTTTATTGACGACTCTTTGCACACCTGTTATTTGTGTACAACACGCATCAGCGCGTGCACTGCTTTTAAATATTCAGCTCTGGAATAAATGAGACCACTCCAGCCATGTTCACCAAGCCTGAACCTCAACAAAAGCCTCTGGAATGTGGACACGAGGAAGATGGATGGTCTAAGAGGCTCGAGTTTAGGTGAACACATCAGGCTTATTCTTTATATTCATCCTGCTACAAAATCAGCTTTCAAATTGAAAGAAAAATCATGTTTACTCTCTTTCTCTCAGCTGAAACCTTTCTGGCAGTACTGAGCATCGTTTTAGAGATTGTGTTATGTTGTGTTATGTACGTAACTCCATTGGCTCTCGGCTAGTTTTTCACCGTGACCATATATTCACAGCCTGAGCTTAAAATTAGAGAGAGCAGCTGTCCTCTGATTATCTTATCCTGAGACACTCCTAAAATACCCCAATGCTGTGCAGCGGAGAGACACTGACAGCTCGTCTCCAGAATGGTCCCAGTGACATGCATATATGTGAGTGGGTAGAGACAAGGACGACATCTTTGACTATTTAAAGAGCGCCGTGTGTTACTCCAGCCTGGGTGACACTCTCAGGGCTTCCTGTCTGGGTGCACACAGAGCTGAAGAGCTTTCCCGGATACAGTAGCCAACATACGCAACATGTCCAAATGTTTGTGGACGCTACTTTTAATTAATGCATCCAGCTACTTTAAGTTGCTGCCATTGCTGACGAAGATGTACACACAGCTTGTCTATTCCCTGAAAAGAAGTACTGCCAATATGTCTAATGCCCGGTGTGGGTGAGAGGGGTACAAAGCCCCCCAGCATTGAGCTGTGTCTTCTCTGCTCCATCCAATACCTCTAAGATCTGGGGATGAGGCTCAGTTGGAACCAAAATGTTAAATCATCATTGTTAGCGTTACATCAACATTATCAGTTAAATCAACATTGTGTTAAATTAACACTGTTAGTGTTACATCAACACTGTGTTAAATTAACACTGTTAGTGTTACATCAACACTGTGTTAAATTAACACTGTTAGTGTTACATCAACACTGTGTTAAATTAACACTGTTAATGTTACATCAACACTGTGTTAAATTAACACTGTTAGTGTTACATCAACACTGGGTTAAATTAACACTATTATTGTTACATCAACACTGTTAATGATACATCAACACTGTTAAATGAACACTGTTAGTGTTACATCAACACTTAGTGTTACATCAACACTGTGTTAAATTAACACTATTAGTGTTACGTCAACATTGTGTTACATCGACACCGTTAGTGTTACATCAACACTGTGTTAAATTAACACTGTTAGTGTTACATCAACACTGTGTTACATCAACACTGTTTGTGTTACATCAACACTGTGTTACATCAGCACTATTAGTGTTACATCAACACTGTGTTAAATTAACACTATTAGTGTTACATCAACACTGTGTTAAATTAACATTATTAGTGTTACATCAACACTGTTAGTGTTACATCAACACTGTGTTACATCAAGGCAATTAGTGTTACATCAACACTGTGATAAATCAACACTGTTAGTGTTACATCAACACTGTGTTAAATTAACACTATTAGTGTTACATCAATACTGTGTTAAATTAACATTATTAGTGTTACATCAACACTGTTAGTGTTAAATCAACACTGTTACATCAACACTATTAGTGTTACATCAACACTGTTAGTGTTACATCAGCACTGTGTTACATCAAGACTATTAGTGTTACATCAACACTGTGATAAATCAACACTATTATTGTTGCATCAACACTGTTAGTCATAGGTCAACACTGCTGGTGGTAATTCAGCACTGTTCATGGTAAATCAACATCGTTAGTGTAACTGACAGAGCTAATGTAACACTAACAGTGTTGATTTAACACAGGCAAATTTGCCCTGTAGGGGAATAATCCATGCAATGAACCATGTAAACATGTAATTGGTTCTTTGACAACTTTTGGTTCTATGTAGAATTATTTTCTTCATTGAAGAACCCTTGAAGAACTATATACACAGCTCAGGAGTTTGTAGCACCATTAGAGATGAGGAGACCGGCGGAAAGCTGACTGTGCCTGACTGTATTTGGAGGGTGGAGATGGATGATGATGTATGAGCAAGGCTCTGTTCCACTTGAGTGTAAGCTAATGTTTCTCTGCCTGTGAGGGGCTGGGAAATATCCCCTCACCTTGTGCCGTGCTGACAGCTTCGTATGAATTACCCCCCCGGTTACAGTGCTGACGCTGCAGGTGCACCACAGCCAGGAATTTAATATGAAGCTGATGTGAGAGAGAGGATGTGCTGCTGCGGCTGGAGGAGAGGATCAATAATTAAAAGGTCGTGCAAAGTGGCTGAACTGCTGTTTGGAAGCTGTGTGAAGAGCTGTAGAGCTGTGGGGTTTTATATGTGTGTGGGGGCCTACATGCTTGTCCAGTAGGGCTTTAAAAACAGCATCTCTGCTGTGTCTGATCCACTCTTAACACACACTAACACACCACCACCACTTCAGTGTCACTGCAGTGCTGAGAATGATTGTATGAAAGGTCCTGAACTGCTACATTAGAGCTGAGAATAGTGACTGAATGATGTATAAAAAGATGTACATCACTGCTGAGCAGTGAGACCACACAGACCAGCTGTACTCCATGATTAGAGAGAACACAGTGTACAAAGTAGCTCAAGTCTTTATCAGAAAACAGACTCCAGAATAAAACAGGACGTCATTATTATAACAGACTCTTTCACTCCCACAGTCACGTTTTCTCCTCCGCTCGCGTTGGCACGCAGTCTTGTGCCCACTTACTTTTCTGTTGGCAGAATGATTTCATCTCAGCAAACACATTTCACTTCTCTCCAGCTATCTATCTATCTATCTATCTATCTATCTATCTATCTATCTATCTATCTATCTATACATCCATCCATCCATCCATCCATCCATCCATTTACCCCCTCTATCTATCTTTCTATCTATCTATCTATCTATCTATCTATCTATCTATCTATCTATCCATCCATCCATCCATCCATCTATCCATTTACCCCCCCTCTATCTATCTATCTATCTATCTATCTATCTATC
>BRDA01087236.1:0-14590 GCA_036984385.1 Crenuchus spilurus
AGGTGTAGAAAAGCTATTTTTGTAATGTGACTTATATGCTGATCAAATGATAAGTCTGAGTCAATTATGACACCCAGATTTTTAGCTGATGAGCACCTCATCACCAACTCATCTCAAAAGTACTGTAACTGGACCCCGAGTGGCTCAGCAGGTTAAGATGCTGACACTATGACCAGAGGATTGTGGGTTTGAATCCCGGTCATGCTGTTTGCCATCAACAGCCGGAGCCCAAGAGAGCAAAAACTGGCAGTGCTCTCTCTGGGTGGGTAGATGGCACTCTCACTCTCCCTATCACTCTCACATTGCAATGTCTGCTGGCTCAGGCATCAACTGATTGGTCCATTCAGAGCTGGGAATCCTGCGCTTTCCTCCAAGCGCATTGGCTCCCCAGTGACGGTGTATCAACGGTAGTTCGAAAGAGGCGCAATGGAGGAGGCTTGTGCTTTTCTTCACTCTCCTAGAGTCAGGGACAGAGCAAAGTGAGGGGGAGAGCCCCCTAGTGGATGGGATGGGTTAATTGGCTACTACTACTACATTGCGATGGGGATAAAAATTGATAAAAGTGAAAAAAAAAAAAAAAGTACTGTAACCAGCATTAACAGATTTGGTTCAGTGGGTGGTTGGTACTGGTGGAACATGTGAGAACATGTACTGCTATATATGTACATATAAATGAGGCAAAACTATATAGAACTACAACAGTAAAGACTGTTTCATGGTCTGGACAAAAAATCTGCCTTGTACTTGAGCTTGTGGTTGTACATCTGACTCCAGCTACAGCATGTCTGAAACTTCCCTAAAGGCTTGTCCATTAGCAGCACAGGCAGTGTGTCTGATGCTCTTCCCAGTCCTTTCCTCTGGGCACATCTATCAGTGTCTGTGCAGTCTTGTGGAGCTCTAATAGTGAGGTCATATTTACCTACAGCATGCGTACCATATCTTCACATCTGCCTATAAATCATCAACTAAAAGTTGAACGTATACATTGGTCTCGCCCACTGTCTCTGCTCTTTGATTTATATCGACCTATTGTGTGTTCTATGTGTGGAGAGACATGTAGGTGTCAGCTACTAGAGAAGGTCACCTTTTTTTCTTAAAGCAATAATAAACCACAAGCAAGTCTATTTGAATTCATTATCATATATACATATTTTCCCACTTACTCCACAAGTCATTGATCAGCCAAGACATGTTTAGCTTCTGTAGTATAAAATTAGAGCTGTAAGGCTAATATTGCTAGCAAACACTAGAACTCAGTAACCACCTACACAGCCCAAGTAATTTTAAAAGAACACACACACAAACGCTTTGTGTTGTTTATTCATTGCATGATTTCTCCTGTTAGCAAGATTCCTGCAAGTCTGCACAGGCTGTTCATTGTAATCACAGCACCAGGCTCCAACATGCAAAGCATCTAAGCAATGCATTCTCTAATATGCCTACATATGCTTGCTGTGCCTCCATATGTTCAACATCACATGCAGTCTGCACAGTTCTAGAATAAAAAAGTTGCTTATAGCCCAGTTAAGCCTAGCAGAAAAGCAGAAAAAGATTATATCTGGAGCACTGGGTCATATCAAAAATAATAATTAGTAGGAAGTTAGTAGTCAGAAATAAAGATGATTAAACAGATGATTGTAAAATGACTGTTTGAAGTAATAAATAAAAATAACAATCACATCTCAAGATACATGACACAAAATCCTATAAATTGATTATTAGAATGTAATATTTATTGTGTAATGGTTTGTTGTCATCAAAATATCCAAAACATTGACTAAACATCTAAAGGTGTTTTGTGTCTAGTTCAGTATGTTGTGTATAAAATAAAATAAAAAATAACATTAAAAAATTAAGATCAAACTCATCTACTACTCTGTATATGTATAACAATTATCACTGCTGTCAAATTACTAAAATATTTAATAATTTTATACTGACTAGTAAACAGTGATTAATCATGATTAAGATATGATAAAGCTTGAGTGTAAAAAATTTCTGAATTTAAAAAAGAACACATTCTGACAGCAGACACAAAACACTTCAGTGAAATATTTTTCTGAATATTCAATAATACAATAATATTATTTTTACTAAGATGTTTTTTTTCTTTTTCTGCCATATAATCTGTGAAACTCCTTTAAGAGAGTGATGTGCCTTGTTGCTGAATTCATGCTGGATGCAGTGAACATGATCTAATAAAACTGAACATTGACAGATTTTTACTGTTGAAGTCTGAATCTATCATTATTGACAAAGAAATTAAAATAATCATTAATATAATGCAATGTAAAATAATAATAATAATAATAATAATAATAATAATAATAATGTTAAAATATTATTTTATTATGTTTTGGTTTTTTTCTCTTTTTTTTACATTTTATTATCCATTATTTTATTTTATCACTGACCTGAAACGCATCCTGAATGAGTTCAGAAAAATGAAAATCTATTATTAGCATGAAAATCAATTGTGTGTGTTAAAATTTTGTCTGTGTTAACAAGTTATTAATGCATTTGGCAACCCTAATGATAATTGTTGTAATGTTATTAGACAGTAGAATTTTTAATACTGTTTTACATTCACCTAAACTGATACCCTCTAAAGACCTAAATGCATAATTGTAAAAAATGTACGCCCAGTTTTAAGTTTTAGTGGTGTTTTGGTGTGTCATTTGTTATTGTTTGTCATCTCTTAGAATGCATTTCTGATTCCAAAATTGACTTTGAGGTCCAAACCACAGGAGGGGTCAAAAATGACTTACAACAAGCCACATTCCCGCAGGCCAAACATGTACTGTTTGACACTAATACAGACGCAGCACTCACAAAAAACCAGAAGTCTAAATGCTGGTTACATAATAGAGGCCTACAAGACAGCAGCCAGTGAAAAAAAACCCCAAATGCTGCAGTCAGACGTCAAGGTCAGGGGACCAACGTGGGCTTTAATTACAAGCATTCCTCAAGTGAGCCCTTCAAATCAGACCTGGTGCATTCCACTGGCCTCAGTTACCCTATTTCTCTCGCTCCAGTGAGAGAGACTCTGTACTGGCTATGTCATCGTGTCAGATTTCCATCCGCTGGCGTAATGTGTGTGTGCTACAGAAGATGATGTAATTATGATGCAATATTCCCTTTATTTCCATAAAAAGTAATGTGTAGCTATCACCATGTTGCTTTGAACTACTAAACTTATTTTGGTGGCATTAAATATTAGTGAGGCCGTTATTTGTGTGCTAGTGGATTCTGAGTCCTTGGTTGTCTTTAAAATGACTTTGTGAGTCAGATGAACAGAAGTGTATGAATGAAAGAAAGACTCTTTACATTTGTCTTTTTGTCTGCAAGTGCATTAACATTAATTAGCCCTGAATTTTTGCTCCAAATATGTACAGAGCCTGACAGCATGCTGCCATAGTCCAACCCACCCCACAGCTGAAAATCCCAACCTCATTCAAACCAAAACAACTCTGAGCAAAGCTGTAATTTGACAAAAGTCTGATTGTACCTCAACATAATTCTGTTCACAAACCCCACTGCATTCGGACTAATGTCTGTCTATAACCCCACTGAACACTAGCAAAAGTGTCCATAACTCCACTGCATTCTGACAAAAGTCTATCCATAGCCTCACTGGATCCCACCAAAAGTCATTCCAAAGTGCTATTGCATCCAGACAAAAATGCCTTCTATCTGAACCTGACCTGCATCCTGAGCATTTGAACAAAACTGACTCTACTCTAGCACATCAAGGTAATAACAGTATGGAATAAGCAAGAAAGTAGGCCCAAATCTGGCCCAAATTCTGTTAATGCTCACAGACTATTAGAAAACTGAATGTGAAATCTGAACATGACTCAAGTCCAAAATTTGCCAAATGATACCTCAACCCAGCCAAAACCATGTGTGAATAATCAGGCCACTCTGGTTTTGAAAAAAATATCTGAATCTCTAAGTAGTTCCTCAGGCATGCACTGTTCGCTTCCTTCGTTTGATGTTGTGGAAGCATCAGCTTCCTGTCAGCCCGTAACATGACTCAACCCTAATCCCGTCCGGACAAAAATGCATCTATATCTTTGCAAGAGATGAAGACTGAGATAGACAGAAAAAGAATGAGAATAAGAGAATGTGTGTGTGTGTGTGAGTGATAAAAAGACATGGCAAAAAAGTGGCAGGAACTTGAAGGAACAGAGCAGATGTCTGTGAATATCTTGGCAAAAATGCAAATCCTTTGGTGCCACCCAGGCAGAAACAAAAGGCCGGAGAGTGCAACAGATGGACCTTCGTGCTCATTCAACACGCTGAAACGTCTCAATGCTCTTTCAGTGCTTTCAAAACCATCAACAATACAATTCAGGGGCCACTCGCTGGCTGCAGTATTGTTAGATTGGGGGAGGTGGGTGAGAGAAAGTTAAAAATGAGATTTTGCCTACAGGGGGTCTATACATGGTGTAGAAAGACATGGGCATGCCTATACAAAAGAGAAAAAAACATCCAATTTAGAAGAGTTCAGATTCTAACATCTGATTGGATGTATCAAAATGTTGTGAAATACTCAACATACACAATCAATTCATTAATTGTAATTATATAAAATATTTTTAAACATATGTTTTGTCATCAGTTTATAAAAATCTCTGTGTTAGACTGATTAAGGGGTGTTAATAGGCACCATGTTGATATCTGACATAAATATATTGGGGTCGGGGTTCTCTCAATGACCCACATTTATCAAACTTATCATGATTTTAATCCAACTGTGCTTATTTATATGGCACAGAAAATGTGTGTGTGTGTTAAGAAATCCATTATTCAATATAAACAACTTGTTCATCATAAATGGAGAACCAAATAATCGTCACTTTTTTTTGTCCAACACACTTATACCAGAATCTGAAAAACACCCACAGGCAATAGATGTTCCCTCAAGCTGTTAGCAGAGTGCCATATTAGGATTACATGCAAGAACATGCAGTTTTCTCCAGTGCAGGAATTTCCCAGTTCAGCTCCTTATCACCTACATTGCTGATAACAAGCTCCTGCTGCTCATGCTCAAATGCCACAGCTGAATAGCAGAAGAATTTTTTTACATGTGTGAAATGGTAGAAACATGAGCAGAACCTGTAGACAGCACCTCATCTATGCAATTTTAATGAACTATCAGACTTTAAACCACATCTGTGGCAAACAGAAGCCAGTGGGAGTCCTACTCTATTTGTTCAGCTGCTTAAGCCGGTATAGATCAGTGTGCCAAAAGAGGAAACTCCCTCAAGACTTCTTAGTGTCCAATCCAAAACCTTCAATTATACATTGTCCTACGCTTCCTGCTTATTGTTCTGACATCTACTCCAACAGACAAGGCATTGAATTCACTCAAATTAATTACAAATAAATATTTAATAATATATACTCTTAAAGAGATGGCTCTTCAAGGGTTCTTTAGTTAAAAATGGTTCTATTTAGAACCATGAACACTCAAAGAACCCAAAGGGGTCTTTGCATGCTGAAAGGGTACTTCAGATTGATGAGGAATGATGGTTCTATATAGATGTCTTTTGAAAATGGTTCTATATAGCACCAAAAAAGGTTCCTGTGTTATTACAAGCTTGACATTGTAACTACTATTGAAGGTTATATAGAACCATTTTATTTATAGCTTTTATACAGAACTATTTACAGCACATTCCTCATCAATCTGAAGAACGCTTTCACCATGGAAAGATTCCTTTGTCAATGAGAAGGGTTCTTTGAGTGTTTGGGGTTCTATATTGAACCATTTTCTTTACCAAAGAACCCTTGTAGAACAATCTTTTTTAACTTGACTGAGTGACTATATTTGGGATGAGGACGGAACATTGCGTAAATGTGATATTTTTTGCCAAAATATATTTTTAATCTGCAGTGTTACCTTTACATTTTGGCCTGTTTTCAACTAAGTGTGTAGAAGCCACTAGCTCAGAGAACCAACTAAACTTATAAGAACCTCTCTAAGAGTGAACTTTTCTCATTTGTGGACAGAAAAATCTGTGAGATTATGATGATATATGAAACAGCAGTGACTTGGGAAAGAAAATCACACCACACCATGTACAACAATTTTTCCTTTTGGAGAAGCAACATCTCTCGCCTCTGAGTTGAGCGTCAAAGAGGGATTGGATGTTGGAACCATGACTCTGGCAGAGAAGAATGTGGACGTCACTGTGGGTCTAACATGACTGAAACAAATTGGTCTGATAATAGAAGCAGGCTGCAAGGTCATTGTTGTCATGTTTTAGTGTGTTGTATTTTTTTTTTTTTAAGTGAGTTCCACCCTGTTTTCGCTAGTCCAAGGGCATTATCAAGACTGAACATCTGAGCTTTTACTTGGCGTAGTCGCTGAAGAATTTCTGGAATGTTAATGTTTGGTTTTAAAAGCTGAGGGACTTTTTTCCTGGGTACAAGCAACTTACTCAGAGACTATATCAGAATCAGACTGAAAATAAAACTGTAAAGAATGGAACTGCAGTTTTTACAGAATGTTGTAAACATTTTATTATTTATCAATTTGTGTTCAAGACATCAGCACATTTTACATGGAAATGCTAACTTGCTAAAAACACTTTCCACATGAATACACTAGCTAGTTATAGCACTTTCTATATAAAGGTGCTAGCAAGCTATTAGCAATTAGGCCAAGTAAAAAAAAAATTGGTGATCATCCTTTTTCACCAAAATTTTGGGTCGGGGGGGAGGTGTTTTTTTTTTTTTTTTTTTTTTTTTTATGGTAGAAAAGTATTGTGGCGGCTTTTGGGGGTGTCGGCCAATCAGATGGCTGCGTGTCGTACGGTATTTGCATAAAGTTCTCTTGTGTGTTTATGGGGCCTATTTTGTAATTATTTGGGGTCTTTAAGAGGAGATTTTTGTATGTGTAATGATTGTTAGTTGTAGTCTAGTCTCTATGAGTTATTTTAGTGTGTTTTAGTTAAGTTACCGTTAATGTATGTCTTAGTCCATTTAGTTAATATGGTCGTACTTTCATGTTGTAAAGCAGTGAGCATTTGCTACCGCACTTTCCTTTTTACTAAAAGAGCATTTAGTAAGCAAATGTCTCATCCTTTTTCTTTATTCTCTTCTCTGATGCTACAGTATGTAGCGAATATTAAAAAGATGTTGAAAACTTAAATAAACCATGTTAAACATAGATCATGTTCTTCTTGAGTGATTTACATATTCAGGGCAAAGCCATGAAAATACTCGTTAGCAAAACAGCGCCAGTTTCACAGAAAGACACACACACACACACACACACACACACACACACACACACACTTGATACTTTTAAAACTAAACAAGTAATTGTTTATTTCGGTCTCTGGTAAAGTTATTCTGTCTTATTTATAAAACCAGGCCTCCGTCTGCTTCTCTGTGTGTGAGTCTGCGCGCACGCTGCGATAATAATTATTATAATATATTACAGTTAGTTAAAATAATCCATTGTATTTTATTTCATTAAATAACAGGGAAAGGAAACGAATTTTATTGGCCGACTGCAGTGTTTTTACGATGCTGGCCACTACAAAAGCCATGATTTGCATCACAAAAACGACCGGCCGTTCGTATTGACAGTGAAGTGTACTGCACATGTGCAGAATTGATTTGGGATCACATCATTGGAAGCACGCAAAATTTGAATGATTCTAGGCCAGACGAGGGTGTTTGGTGCGTTTTTTTGTGTTTAAAAAAAAAACAAAACAAAAAAAAAAGGGTCGGGTGCTTTTTAGAGGGTCGGGCGGGGATGATCACCAGTTCTTTTTTTTTACTTGGCCTTATCTTAGGAAGACAATGCCTTGCTAATACCATTTTAAACATACTAACAGAACTCTCCATACAAACACACTAGCATGCTCATAGCAATTTCCACATGAATATATTGGCTTCTGAACACACCGCTAGCTTAGACTTCTGTTCAATGTGAGCCTGTCATGTAAACAAGAGGAGCTGAAGTAAAAAAGAACAGGAACATAAAGAAGAGGCAGCATTCAGAAGTTCTTACTAGTCATAAGACTACAGGCGAGAGATGGGGAGAGCCACTTCTGCATTCTCTGCTCTGAAGAGAAAGTGGAAGGGCTGGTTTCCTGTCTCAGCTGAAGCTAGTTCCATGCTCTCAGTGGAATATGCCCTTTCATGCTGATCTGAGACAGCCTTACAGATTTCTTTTGTAATGGCTGATGTTAGGGTTTGAGTTAAAAGAGCTGGTCCTGGATCTGTGTACAAAGAAGCAGTTTAACGTCTTCTTGCGACCGTGTCTCTTCAGTTGCTACATGGGAAGAGTTTGGTATCAACAGAAGCTTAAAAGCACAATTTGGACTAGAATTCATATGTAAAAAAAATCCCAGCTGTGTATCTGAAGTTGCTTCTTTTGTTTTGCACTTTGTTTGTAAAGCTAATGTAGCTAACAAGTAATAGACACTTACAGCCACAGACAAGCATTGTGCAAACTGCTTTCTTCACTCAGTTACTTCAAAACCAACTTCAGCTGTGAATAGCCTTGCTTAAGCAGTATCTGACAATGTATAACATTAGCTTTATAATTTAACATTATATATTATATATAATGTTGCAGTTTGTCCCCTACTCCATCGCCGGGAGTCCAGGACGGGGTGCCACACAAGGACAATTCAGAGAACCCAATTCACCTGATCTTCATGTTTTTGGACTGTGGGAAAAAATCGGAGACCCTGTAGGAAACCCAAGCACATGGAACATGGAAACTTAGAGCTTGGAAAATTGGCTGGCCATTTCGTACTTTGGCCGAGAGGTATGGCCAAAATCCGTTGTACTTAAAACGACCAGTGTATTCTACTTTGGTCGGCCATTTCGCGAAGTGGCCGCAACTCTCTGGCCAAAATGCAATGTGCTGATTCAATAGTGCCTGGTAGGCGGCATAGCTGTCGCTTTCTGCGTGAAGGCGGTGGCATGCACGTGGAAACAAGGAAGGTGCCACGTCGTGCCATTCGTCTGCTGCTTCTCGGAGAAAATTCTGTGTCTAATTGGTTCTAATTATTCTTCCACAGCGGTTTTATTGTGAATACTGTATTCCTCGTATATTTATAGTACGTGTAGGCTTATTCTGTAAGCTTTCAGGCATTCTCAAAGAACTGTATTCCAGAAGTGAGTTTTCCATTCTGCACAAGAAACTACTCACACTTGATTCTGTGGGCACAGAAGTAAAATCGCTACGAACCGTCGCGTCTTCCCAATCACTGACCAGGAGCCAAGGCTACACAAGATGCAACTGTTCTACTAAGTACGCAACAAATCGCTGTAAATGCAGAAGCAACAAACTCTCATGCAATTCGAAATGTCTCAAAAGTTCATCTTGTTGTAATAAGTGATTACAGAGATTGATCATTTATAAAGAATGAAGTTATACAGAGCCACCAAAACATGCCAGTGATTTTTTCTTACGACCTTGGCCAATCCCCCCATGCCATTTCAGGAACTGGCCGGCCAATTCCCAAAATTAAGAAAAGATCGGACATTGGCCGATCATTTTACAGGGCTCTTGGCCACTTCCCGCTTTGGCCGATTTCGGACTTTGGTAGTTACATATATATATACATTATATAATTGAAGTTAGACACGGACAAGTTGTTTGTCCATTAGTACTATCTCAGCAAACAAACTGCGTTTGGACCGTAAATAATGGTCATAAGATACTGTCCCAAAACTGGAAAAACTACTATGGTCCACATGCAGCTCTTAGTCACCTGACTGTCTATAGTTGTGTCAGCAAGAGATGAGGTGTGATATGCCAAAAGGAATAAAAGGTACATAGAGGGCCAGGCAGTGGCATGCCATCACAATTGGCACAACATAGTAATAGCAGTTCTGGGCCATTTAACAGTGCAGGAAATGTGGAGTCTACACTCATAATGCACATCCTATACACACAGCAGGTTTTTAACAAAAGGAAATCTAGAACTGTTCTTATAACGTCTGCAAAACCTGTGATATTGAAACGACATCCATGAAATTAAACAGCATTTCCCATGCAGGGTTCTAGTGGAACAGTGTTGACTTAGAATCACTAATAGGCACTTCATCCTTATCTTGCTAACGTGTTAAGATGTTTTTGTGCTGAGGAAATGATGTTTTTTTATTTATTCGTTTTAGCCGGGACAATCGGTCAGAGCTTGGTCATTGCTTATGTCTTTCTCTCTCTCTCTCTCTCTCTCTCTCTCTCTCTCACACACACACACACACACACACACACACAGTGGAGGTCACGCCTGGTGTTCTCATGTTGCCTGCAGCCTTGGCCTGATAAAAACCTGCTGTGGAATTTTGGCCACACATCCTCCTTCCTCCCTCCCTCCACTCTGCCACACTGCCAAATATGGACCATTTCTCACCACATCAGCTGAAATATGATGTTTTTGGTGAGAGATATAAAAAACATACACATACATTATATTAATGTATATTGCTTATATTTGCTAGCACAGCTGACTTTGACATCTTTGGCCAAAAAAGATGACATCACACTTTCCCCCTTTCCGTCCCCGGCTCTTTTTTCAGCTGTACTTATGCACAAGTAGTGAAGGATTATGTAAGAGAGCTTTTTCTCTCCTGGTTGCTCTTTGTTGCAGGTCAGAATGGTGGTGAATCATTCACCAAGCTATAAGAAAAAAAAAACCCTGCTCTCTTCCTGCGCTGTACAGTCTACTGCTAAGCTTTGATCTCTATTTTTTTATTGCTGATATATTCAATGAGTTAAAATATTTCATGTGAAACTTCATCTGTAGATCATGAAACAGCTTCGGTTTGCTTAGACTGTTGTTGTTCACCTCTAGTTGTAGTAACTATATTGTTTCTGTCAGTGGGATCACACTGTGTATGTGTGGGAGCATGTGTATGCGACCTCAAGGTCAAATGCATGTCAGAGGGACTATTATGACCAAGCAGTACTCTTCAATTGACTCCATATAAATATTTGTACATTAACTCAGGATTAAATGACATGTTTCTAAGTGAAGACAGCATCCACAGAGAACAAACATCTGCCCATTTTAATGCAGAATTATTGTCTATTTACTGAAATTAACAAATTGGTATAGTAACATAGTATGCGAGTGGTAATATGTAGTGTAGTGGTTAATCGATCCCCAGACTGGATAATCAATATACCTGTAAGAGTCCTTGGGCAAGACTCCTAACACTACATTTCCCTACAAATGTAACATGACTGTAATTGTAAGTCCTCTGGATAAGAGCGTCTGCCAAACCTAATATCTGGAAGGAACAAAACCAAAAAATATTGCACATTTAAACTGTATTGTAGCTAACATCTTGGAGATGTCAATAACTGCTCTTTAAGTACAAATACTTTGTTACTATACTTAAGTATTAATTTTGGTTATCTGTACTTTACTGAATAATTATTTTCGGATGACTTTTTACTTCTACTTACTTACATTTTCATGCAATTATTGGTACTTTCTACTCCTTACATTTTAAAAACAGCCTCGTTATTTCTACGTGTTTCATTTCAGTTTATCATCATTTAAAAAACATCCTATCCAGATAAACTGCACAATCCAGAAAGAGTGAATGTGATTGAGGTTGGATGATAAATATAAACATACACCATTCTGATACCCTATTGGTAAGCGATCCATCACATCTGCTCACTGCTAAATTGAGAGTATTCAAGACATCCAGAAATATCCAGTACAGAGGACAGAATACAGATTAACCAACGATGAAAGTTTACAGGATGACTAGCATTCTGTATACAAGTTATGAATTTCCAATAACGTGGCTGAAGAGTGTTCACTTTATAAGAATAGAACTTTTTGTTTATTTATATTATGATAATAATGATGATGATGGTTATTATTATTATTATTATTTTGTCTAATTTTTATTTATAAATATGTGTATATTTGTAATTACGGTTGATGTGTGATTGTTTGTTATGTATGTTATGTTTGTGGGACCCCAGGAAGAATAGCAGCTAATGGAGATCCAAATAAAACAATAAAACAATATAACTCATACTGAATATGCGTTATGTCACATGATACAGACCAGTGATTAAACTTTTTTTTCTACTCAGATGTCCCATTACACCGAACCAATGCACATCTGTTAGCTAATCAGAAAACAGTATTTCTCGTCTCAGTTATTGCAGCACACCCTAAGATCAGTTTTAATTCACTGTAAACTGTTAAATGATGTTGAATGGATTTTAATATCATTGTGTCATTTAACTTTTTTATATATCTTATTTGGTCTCCTGGTGAACATCTCGCAGTGCTCACTGAGTGGTCCGAGTCCATGTATGCTTGCACTTCTAAAATACAGATGTAGACCAGTAGACCTCATACAAAAGGCAGATTTAGACCATTAGACCTCATACAGACCTCTGAAGTTTGCTCTCAGTCTTAGTGCCAGTTCATTCATTCATTATCCCACCCGCTTAATCCTTATCAGGGTCGCGGTTAGTCCCCCACCCCCTCACTGGGCGCAGGGCAGGGCATTACACTATTCAACCAAGCCCAGGACAGGGCGCCAATCCATCACTGGGTGTAAACATATGCATGCACACGCACACACACACACACACACACACACACACACACACACATTTTAACGGACAATTTAGAGTACCCAATGAACCTGACCTCCATGTTTTTGGACTGTGGGAGGAAACCGGAGTCCCCGGAGGAAACCCACGCAGACATGGGGGAGAACATGGAAACTCCGCTCAGATGCGGACTCGAACCCAAGACCACAGCGCTGAGAGGCAAACGTGCTAACCACTAAGCCACCGTGCCGCCCCTTAGTGCCAGTTTTGTCATTTAATTTGGTTAACATTAAAAGTTGGCACATTCAGTTAATTGAGATTAAGATAAATAAATAATAGGCTAATATTAGTTAGTACTGAAGTTGAATTGGAGTCAGAAACATTGTAGATGGTTTCATTAATGAAATTATTTCCTCCCTCTCTTGTCATGTGACCTGACATAGATGACTGATTTATTAATCCACTAATTAATGAGCTTGTAAACAAAAGAACAATAAACAATGTTTTTCATTTAAAGTTTATTTATTATACTTGTTCATTTTTATTTATTTATTTAATAACATTAATAATGACATTTTGGTTTTAGTGATCTCCTGCTGGGATGCTGATCTTCACTGGTCTGGGTATAACAAGCCTGATGTTTAGTGGCTCCTCATGTTATATGTCAGATCCAGCTCTTACTTCGCTTTTCTAGCAGCTGCTTTTGGCTTTTAATCACATGAATTCAGCAGATCCTCAAGTTCTTTATCAAACTGCTTATAAGGATCAGGCAGCTTTGCTTTTTGCTTCTGAAAACGATATTTGGAGGGGGAGCCTTTGCTATTTTGGGTTTCACATCCAGTGGTTTTAGGTTCCTCTGCTCAGGTACTTCATGTGAGAACAGACTATCCTCAGAGTCGCTGCTGGACCACGGTGATTGGGCGATGTTGCCGTTCTTTTGTCGATCAGAATTCTGGCATGGAGTCTCTGCTCCGTCTTGTTCATCAACAATGTCGAACTGACCCTTCCTCCGTTTCTCAGCTTCCTGCCGCTCATTGTCTTCCTGCTCGTTCAGACACTTTCTGTTCTTTCTTTCTGTCAACACAGCATCTAGAAAATTAAAGAAAAGAACCTCAAAGCTGGTTAAATTTTTGCTTATTTTTTAATGAATTTAATGGTATAAATGTAATATATAGTTATCATTGTCAACTTCACTCCAACTTAAAATGTTGATTAATTAGTAAATAGTTCTTTCCATTATTTAATTTCACTCAAGCTCACGCATGCACAATTTTAACTGCCATTTTTTGTTTTCATCTTTTTTTTGTGACTTTTAAGGGCTCCTCCATTTCAAACCATTTATATGTCCGCCTTCCTTTAGTTGTCGGTATGTTCTCCTCGCTTTTATTGTTGTAATCAATCTTCCTTAGTGTCGACTTGTACACGTTTGCCGCTGTGTTCACATTCAAGGCAATTCCCATGTTTTTGTTGTTTTTTGGCGGCCGCAGTAATTTTATGTATCTTCATATATATTAATATTTTTTGCCTTTGTAATTTTTCTAACCTTTGTTTTATGTACAATTATAAAAAATAATCAGTCTCATGTTATTCACCCTAATGATGTGAAACCAACTTACTAAAATGCAGACACATATTCCACACATACTACAAGACTTATTTTGGAACATAGTGATGTTATTTGTATATTAATGACAAAAGGATCAAATAAATCTTTTAATCTCCCAAGTTATTTAACATAATGATGTCAGTTCAACTTTGCAATATAGAGACAAGTATTCTATAATATATATAAGTATTCTATATAAGTATTCATAGTGACATTATTTGTTTTTAATTAGAAAATAATCAAATAAATCTATTAATCTCTCAAGAGATTAAAGCTAATGATGTCAATTCAACTTAGTTATATAGAGACAAGTATTCTTGCTGCCGCTGGGCAGAGTTATTAGCAGTCATGGCATTACCTTCCATAGTTACGCTGATGACACACAGCTATACATATCAGCTAAACCAAACGAT
>BRDA01087237.1:0-16042 GCA_036984385.1 Crenuchus spilurus
CGCTGATAAGCCGGGACAGTAGAATTCGATAAGCATTAACGTTCGTTTCCATTTCACGTCTAAGCAGCTTGACAGTGAGTTCAGAAGTCTAATACGGCTGTTTGTTAGCTGCTCCTCACCACCGCAGGGAAAATGCACAAGATCGCTGTGTGCTCGTCTGTGGGGCAAGGAGGAGGGGGGTTCGCTCTGTGTGTGTGTGTTAGCTGGATTGCTAGCATTATCATGTTAGCATGGCTATCTAGCCTGTTGTTACTTTGGAGTGGCTACGGCCGACAGCAATCATTGTAAGTTTCAACAATAAACAACGACTGCAAACGTCTTACTTTTATTCTCTCAGAAAACAAGGAAAAACAAAATAACAGACGTACTTTTTATATCCAAGTTTGTAGTAATGAATCTTTTTCCACAATACAGAAAACCGTGCAGCTCCTCCCTCTTTCCATAACAAAACAAAAAAGGTACCTAAACACTAACATCAAGCAGTATTATCCGGACACACACACAAACACACCACACACACATGGACAGCTTAAAGCAACAGTGTCCCATTTAAATCTACTACTGTGTAAACATAAAATAATACACAATAAATAAAACATTTAACTAAAATAAGATAACTGGCCATGTTTAAAGCCATAAAGAGGCATTTGACTCCTACAAACATTTTAGTATATTAAATAGTAACATTTCATGTATTTAGTCTGATGTTTTTAGAAAGATGTTGTTTAAAACTATGACAGTGTTACAAAATTTTATATTGTGATAATTATCGAGCTTGATCAATATAGAAAAATTTATCGTGATAAAATTTTTGCCCATATCGCCCAGCTCTATTTGATACTCATTTTTGCACTTTTTACACCACAGTGGAACCTTGTCTATCGTTTGCTCTGGTTATCGTACAATCGTACAACTTTTGTCCTGTTATCGTTCATCGACCTGGTTTTCGTTGGCGTGCCCAAGTGACTTGCTCCTAATTTTGCAAAAACAAAGCATTCAACCACACATTTGTCACTCATCCATGCATTTGTAGTTCATTCTGTCTTTGTTTCTCATCGAGTGAGCATCACCCCACATGTTCAACCAAAACATTCAGATTTTTTCAATGTTTTTTTGGGCTTGTTTATGGAGTAAGCCAGAAAAATACCTCTCTGGACACATTTCCATACGCCAAGAAGACTCTTCAGTAAAGGTAAGAGTGATGCTTAAAGTTAATTTATCCCTTTTATTAGTCTTTTGAACTTGCACAATTGTAGAGCATGCCAGTTTGGTCCTACATGTAGCTTTTGTTTTGTACACCTCTTCTCTGGGTTTTTGGCTGCTATTTATTTTGCACACGTTTTCAGTCAGTACTTCTGTGTGCCATTGCTTTAGTGTGACATGCAGCACTCCTAGTAGCAATTTTGTTTGGGTGCCTCTTGGGTTTTTGTTTTCTTTTACAAAGCTCTTTAGCTTCTGTCTTCTCTGCACTGGGTTCCAATCATAACTATGGATATGGTCCTGTGACAATTGTATGTAAAACTTGATTTATTCTATAGATATATATATATATATATAATATTTTTAGAGTGTCTGGAACAGATTAATTGGATCTACATTATTTCTTATGATAGATATTGCTTCAGTTGTCATTTGTTTCCATTATTATCATGCACTTTAGAACAGATTAATGACAAAGACCGAAATTCCACTGTATTTGAAAACACCAGCTGGTCTTGTTCAGATATGAACGATCACGAATAGAATTGATCCAAAATAACCTACAAAGGCAAACGTTTTGAGACACCTGCTCATTCATTATGTCTTGAAAAATTATGGGTATTAAAAAAATGGAGAGTCTCTATTGTACAGGCTTTCTACTAGATTTTGAAGCACTGCTGTGAGGATTTGTTTGCATTCATCCACAAAAGCATTAGTGAGGTCAGGATGTTGGATGATCAACACCCCGTCTCATCCACTCAGATGTATTGGAGGGAGCAGAGAACGCAGTTCCACTACTCCACAGCTCAGTGCTGGGGTTTTTTATACCACTCTAGCCCAAGCCTGGCATTTGACATTGTTCAATAGTGTCATGTTTATCTGCTCCAGAGAGTCATATTCTATTGGCAGTACTTCTCTACAGGGACTAGACAAGCTGTGTGTGTGTGTGTGTGTGTGTGTGTGTGTGTGTGTGTGCACGCATTTGCACATCTGTGTCAGCAGTGGGTGGTAGTCACCCATATACTATATGTCCAAAGGTTTGTGGGCCAAGGGGGTGCCCACAAACTTTTGGACATATAGCATTTGGGTGAGTATGTACTGTTGTGTATAATATGAATGTGTGAGTGGTTATCTGCATAAGTGAGTGGGTAAGCATGCATATGATTGTGTGTGTGTGAGTGTGTGCTGGTGTTGGTGCACGTTAGTTGAGCTCTAATGGGGTGTAGAGAGTGCCGCTCAGCACTGGGCCTCTCTTGCAGAGCGCAGCGCCTGGACAACTGGTCATTCCTGCAGCGAGGGGGAAAGTTCAGCCAAAATAGCCCAGGCCAGGTGCTAATTTTACTCTTCACTCCCTGCCTGGCCTCTGGGGTGCTTGCCAGGGCAGTTTGTGGACTATATAGCCCCCAGTTTGGTGTCTGTATTGCATGCTGTACTGTAGTCATTCTCTTTTCTCTGCTCATGTTCCCCACCCCCTGTTCTCTAGCCCCATAGCCACCTGGCCCCTTGTATGCCCTGCCCACACTCTGCCAGGACAGCTGGACATGTCAGCCAGCCTAGACCAGGGTAATTTCTGCCCTCTCTGTGCTGCCGGTCACATGAGTCACTGTGAATCAAAGGCTGAACAAGGCTTACGAGTGGATTTGTTATCAAAATCAGGACTATTATTTAGAATCAAAGTGGGTCATGTGCTGAAGGTCATTTACCATGTGCCGGAGTCTTAATGTTATCCTATTGTAAGCAGTACCAACTGTCAAACTGGTCATCAGTTCATGTGAAGAGTGCACATATGCACAGCATAGTTTCTAAAGCTACAAGTTCTTCTTTTAGCAGTTGTTGTTGGACCTGCTTCAAATGAACCTATCACTTTTGCATTTATAGATTTTACCTGTGGAGAATACATCTCACATCCACCTCAAAGAAAACAACCCAAATCCACACTGTACACCAAAAAGCAAAGTGGAAATAAGGTAGAATGTTCTTTTGTGTCCACTCACCAACAATAACACTTACTTGAGGCTTACTTAGCCTTTATGTGGAGTAGCGTGCAGGCCTACAGTGCTATAGCATGGGTTTGTGGGGGAGGAGTGGGCAAGCAGGCCTGAGTGCAGGATCAAACAGGCTTTGGGGCGCTGGAATAGTTTCCGACAGACTGGGCAGTGTGTTGACATCACTGGCGTTCTTCGCAGACAGAACGCTAAGCGGGGCCTTGCGGCGGAAAGCAGCCGTTCCAGCTAGTGAGCTCGAGACAGGCCTGGTTATCAGAGTGCCCCAAGATATCAATGCTTAAAGCAATACTTTGGCAAAAAATGATACATTTGTTGATCAGCCAAAAGAGGGCTGCTGTCCAGATTTCTTTATGGCTAATAAGAAAGGACTGCTTAACCTGAAAAATAATTGTGCAACCTGACTATCACACACTTGCTTCAAACCATGTTGAGTTGTTATGTAAAGAAAGTCACTGTTCTGTCATTACTGGCATTACTTATTGTTATTTAGAAAAATAGATAAAAGTGCATAGCACTGCATCACTTTTCCATCATCCATATACAACATATACAGTAACATGTTGACAGTAGCCATCTCTGTCTCTCCAAAACTGGAGCTAATCCAGGTTTGTATTGCATGTCTGGCTTTTTGGGCTATTTTTTCAGTAGCCACAGGTTATGTTCATATGATATTAAATAAGAACATGAATTATCTGCTCATATAACCACTTCATCAGTTTATTACAATAAAACAATTACCATGGTCAGAATACATGAAACTGGAATAGGCCCTTTTCATTTCATAGATAAAAAACATTTTAATGATATACTTGTGCAACTCCAAACATTAGACAGTGATGTGTTTATAATTTAATTCCAAATGTTATATTTATTACACATAAAGTGACATACACTTAGATGGCTGTGCTGACCAACACCAGCAGATGACATGGCTCCCCAAACCATCACTGATTGTGGAAACTTCACACTCGACCTCAAGCAGCTTGGATTGTGTGCGTCTCGACTCTACCTACAGACTGTGGGACCTTGATTTTCAAATGAAATGCCATGACCATGCCATGAAATGCCAAATTCATGACTTTCAGTGATAGTTTGAGGAGCCATGTCTTCTGCTGGTGTTGGTCCACTGTGTTATATCAAGTCCAAAGTCAGTGCTGCCATTTACCAGGACATTTTAGAGCACTTCATGCTCCCATTTGTTGACAAGCTTTTTGGAGATTTGATTTTCAAGCAGGACTTGGCACCTGCCCACACTGCTAAAAGCACCAATACCTGGTTAAATAACCACAGAATTGCTGTACATGACTGGCCAGCAAACTCACCTGACCTAAACCCCACAGAGAATCTATGAGCTATTGTCATGAGGAAGATGAGAGACACCAGACCCAACAATGCAGACAAGCTGAAGGCTACTATCGAATGCACTCTGAGCTTTCATAACACCTCAACAGTGCCACAGGCTGATCATCTTCATGCCACACAAAACAAAATCATTTTTTAAATTTTATATAATATTCACATTTTTTGAGATACTGACTTCTGGGTTTTCATTGGCTGTAGGCCATAATCATCAGAATGAATGAATGAATGAATGAACATTACAGTTACAGTATATAGTACCTTTCTAATACCCAAGTATGCTTTACAATCAACACACTTCACTTACACACTTAGAATTCACCCAGACACATGAAAAGAAATATGTTTGAATTTCTTTCAAAATTTCACTTTTTGAATTACTGAAATAAATTAATTTTTTGATCAAATTTTTTGAGATGCACTTGTATTTTAAGACTTTTTTTGTTTTAATGTTGATACTGTTTGAATAGTAATTTATTCAAACTTAATATGATGTTTTCTAATAATTTGGAATTCTGGATTTGTTTTTTATCAATAAGCCAAACTGAACAACCAAAAAAAGTATTGATATGTGCACCCATTTATGTGTAATAAATATTAAACATGAGCATTTTTTTTTTTTTTTTTGTATGAACCCAAATGAACATTATATACTATTTTCTGTATCTGTCAAAATGTCTCTGGTTTTCATTTCAGAAATCTGGTCACAGTCTTCATATGGTCAGCTCTTCAGTTATTTTATCCAGAGTAAAACTAATAAAGCAAACTTGACTTGAATGATTGATGGTAAGGGGAACATTGAGTAAAGTTAAACATTTTACAGCCATGCTAACACACAGAAGATGTAATATAAAACTTTGTTGGGCTGCTCGTTTAGGTGCATCACATTCTGTTCTTTCATTCAAGCAGTTGTTCCCATCTCCCCGTTCTCTCTTTTTCACTCCCTGTTCTGTTATTTATAGTCAGACTTGGGGAAAGCGTGGGTCTATTTTGAACAATACGTAATAAATTGTATCCCTGAAGCGAGTCTTTCCCCTCCTATATTCTGTCCTGACCAAAGACTTGGGAGAAATAAGCCCATATGAATGTTTTCCCTCTTCTCTTAAACCCGTTGGAGGAGCCCAGTCTGCTTCTTAATGCTTTGGCCTTCTGCAATGTTGTGTAATGCTTTCGAGACGTCTTTGTCCACGGTCGTGTGTGGCTAAACCGCTGCATTCAACAGGTCCTCTGTCTCTGAGAGCTTGTATAGTTTTAATTGGACTGTGCGGGTCAATGGAATGCACTGACCAGGGCTGGATGCAGCTGACATGGTGTGTACATGTGTTAGTGTGAATGAGAGCTGGTCAGTATGTACAGTAGAGCTCTGTGTGGGACTACATGGAGAAGAATGGGCCCAGTGGCATGGAGAGTGCTCCCAGTAGGGTGTTTCATACTGAACACACTGTAAAAGCTGACAGTGAGCAACAGTACAGAGAAAAAAGTATATGTGTGCATGAGCATGTTTTCTCAAATGGTTCTCAATGTGCTCCCAGGGAAACTCTTAACACGTCATTTTTAAAGCTTGATCCTGGAGTCCAAGCTAAACACGATTACTGCATGATTAAGCAATTGCACTCCGGATACTTATATTTATCACAGAGATTAAAAGCAAATGTGACTGCTGTCAATGGGAATATATTAGAGGAGCTGAACGTGTTAAGCTATTTAAATCATGTTTTGTAATTCTATAACGGCACTTTCCACATGCTCTGTGTTTACCCTCGAGGCCTAACAAAGACGAAGGAGGGAGGCTGTGTTTAATAACAGGAAACAGTTCTACTCATCTGGTGTGGGCATTGAGCAGGACATTGAATTCTTACACATTCTTGCAGATAGAACACAATGCACTTTGTAGACGGTCTGCATTACAGGCAGTATCAAAACATTACATTCCAGTAGTGTAGCCCTCTTCACCCCTCCTCTCTCTCTCTCTCTCTCTCTCTCTCTCTCTGGGAGGGATTAGTGTGGCCACATGTTGGCCGGTGGAGGCCAGTGGTGGCTCCAGGCAGGCGCGCGGGCGGTGTTGCTCATGGTAACTCGATCGCTGGCGGCTGTGAGGCTGTTTGATTTATTCCCCAGGCCCAGCAGATGGCTGCAACAGGAGTTTGTTTAAGTTCGCTTCAGAGCCGGGCAGGCCGCCAGCAGAGAGGAGGAGGGTGGAGAGGAGCGAGAGGGGCTGCCAGAAAAATGTTCAGCGACTCCGGACGCCTAACCACCAGCACTGACTCCACTCCAGAGCCTGGCTCCTCCAGCCCCACACACACAGACTTGTAATCACACACATGCAAGCATAAGTGTTGTGCAGTCACTACTGTCACTGCTGTAGTAAAGCCTTGTTTGGAGAAGTTCTTCACTTTAATGTAGCCTCTGGCTTATTCCAAGTCGTTTTTGGACCATTTCTATTGATCCAACTCTTCTCTTGGTCTAAAGGGCTGCAGGTGTTTTCACATGATGTACTGCAAGTAGATCAATAATCAAACAAACAGGGGCAGCCATGGGCTCAAGGTTTGGGAACTGGTCTTGTGAGCAAGACACCGAACACCCAACTGCTCCCCGGGCACCATGGATAGACATCCATAGCACTCTGTTAAAAGGCAATTCCACCCTAATGTATGTTGTATTATGTATTGGTGAAGTAGGCACCTCTGATTTTGCAGAATTGACTATTTTCATGTGTTCCAAAAGTCAGGCTGCAGTCTATGTAGGCTGCATTTCTAGACTGCTGCATCATAGAAGGCTGTTTCAATGCTTTGAATGCAGCTGAGTCCAGCGAACATTTGGCCAATTTTGATGGACGCAATGGGAGTATCCTTCACACTCTCAAATCTTTTGTGCAGCACCGTATCAAGCTGCAGACAAACAGCAGAGTTTGTCTTTATATATATAAATTATCTTAAATACTAAGCATGCTTTGAAAGGTGAGTTTTGAGGGAGGGGTGCTTCATGCCGTAAACAGTAAGAACAAGACAGACAAGGTGTGTTTACTGAGATTTCAGTGAGTTTAATATGAGATATCTGGACAGTGGTTGTGTGTAGACAGTTGAAAATTGGTAGGCAGGTAGTTGTCCTACTTCTGAGAAATTAGAGTTGTTTTTTGTGGGATAAGAATATTTGATGCTATCAGCGAATTGATTTGGAGTAGCCAGAGTGTAATTGCCCGTGGTTCCACTAGAGGGTGCATCTTTGCAAACTGGCTACACCATTTGAAATATTTAGTATATTATTCATGTTACATTGGCACAAGGCTAGTATGTTGTTTCCTCATGCATGCTCAAGTCTGTACTCTCACCCACTCGCACACTCACTTTATCACTCTTATGTTGCTAATCAAAGCCACACATTTTCAGACCAAGTTGTGTGTGTGTTTTCCACACATTCACGCATACACTGTATCTGTTGTGATCAGACGGGTGTATTAGTGGCGGCTGTTTGAAGACAGTGGAGGTGTCTGCCCAAATGGTGAAGGGAATAGTGCTGAAGGGAACCATATGGCTGTTTCCTTTTTTCCTCGCTAACCCGGCGAAATCTGCTGCTCATTCAAAGCCATTACTCAGTGCTGGGCAGAAGCAGCACACATGCTCTTATCACAGTGCTTCTCTGTGTGCTATCAAAAGCGTGAAGGCAAATAGCAGTAGAGTCCTGGTGGTGGGGTTAGGAGTGGAGGTGTAGTCACTTGATTAACAGTCTGGTTTTCAGAGTGTAGATGAAACAGTGCTGCTGACATACACAGGGTCTGATTTACTACATCCATTAGCATGTGCAAATTTCTGGAGCTTGTAGAAATCCACTAAGAGAGGCTGTGACTGGGCAACAGCTTGGTCATTTATATTCTGGCTGAAATTGCAAGATATGCTTTTTTAATACTATACTTTGTTGCTGTGCTAATAAAACCTCATGGGCCAGTAGTCCGAAGTCTAAATAAAGTAGACTTGTGTTAGACTAGAGTTGTGTAAACTTCATGATGGAATAAATATTAACTCATTAACTTTAACCCATGAATGTATATATGTGTGCTCTGCGGGCTTTTGCTATATTCAATTCAGTATTTTAATGACATGGTACTGATCATTAAACAAAACAGTTGGAACAAATACACATTTTTAATTATTACAGTGTAACAAATGTATATCATCAGCAATTAATCAAACACTTTTAGATATTTTTCCAATTTATAATTCATAATTTTATCACTTTAGGTCAAGCAGTATTGTGGCTTATTGTACGATGGTTATTGTACAACGTACACCCCCACCCAAAATTTTGGTCACCACTCATTTTTCACAGCTGTCATGACATTATACATACACATTATACTTATATAGCGCCTTTCTAGACACCCAAGGTCGCTTTACAATCAGTAAAGAGAATCGGAGAAGCGACAGCGTACTCTCAACCAGAAACAACCGTTCACCTGGAGGACTGCATCGAGCACTAGGGGGATCACCCAGAACAGAATGCCAACCATATCTGGGCATACATACATATACACATTCATTCATACACACCAGGGTAATTTTAGAGTATCCAATCCACCTGATCTCCCTGTTTTTGGACTGTTTTACAGCTATTCGCTATTGAAAGTTAAGCACATACTTTATTCAAAACATTAGGAATATGAGGGATATGTGTTTTGAAGTAGCATTAGAGCTGTATCACTTATTTCACTGATGTTGAACAAGATGACATTTGAAATGCTTGCACATGTCTCTTGTTCTATTAACAAATGGTGTTAAATGAGGTTGTTTATGGACTAATACCTCCCATTCTAGTGATTGTGTTTATTGGGGTTGTTTATGGACTAATATCTCCTATTCTAGTGATTAATAGTGTTTATTGAGGTTGTTTATGGACTAATATCTCCTATTCTAGCATCTAATAGTGTTTATTGTGGTTGTTTATGGACTAATATCTCCTATTCTAATGATTAGTAGTGTTTATTGAGGTTGTTTATTTACTAATATCTAATATTCTAGTGATTAATGTGTTTATTGAGGTTGTTTATGGACTAATATCTTCCTAATATTTAATTCAGTTCAGTTCAGTCTTTATTATTATCTCTCTTGAGAAATTTGATTTGCAGGCAGTTACTACATACAACACATCCCCAGACAGAGCAGTAATACCAATTTGATTAGCAATAAAATAAAAATAAATAAATAAATAAATAAAATAACCTACTAAAACAAGACTCATGTTCACATAAGACAATGAAGAATTAAGAGTATGATAAATAAATAAAAGCAAACGGAAACAAAGTTCACCTGGTTCTCTTGTTCAGCAGCGCAACTGCACATGGGACAAAAGAGTTCCTAAATCCATTTCGTCTAATCTTTGGCAATAATATTTTAACTTTGGTAATAACTGAGCTAAAAAGTATTGACACTGTTGTACCTCTCCCTTCTACCATATAATACTGAATATCTGGAGCAGCAGCATTTGTGGATTTATCACAGACTAGAAATACCTAGAAAAAAAAAATCAGAAATAAATGTACATGTTTTCATAGAAAATTCTGGATGACTCCAAGCCTATTGACCAGTATGTTACCTAATGCTCTCAAATATATAAAAGATACAAATACAAAAACAGTGCAGTTTTGATATGAGAGGGTGATGTTTTTTTTACAGAGTGGTAAGCTGGCTCATACAGGATGTAAAACACAGGACATACTGTCAGAATGTTCTAGACGTTTCTGTGTCCACTCCATTAGATATAAAATGGCAGAACTCAGAATGCCACATACAGGAAGTACTCTGCAGGACTTCCTGAAGGGCCCATTGTGACTCAGCAGATGGCTGTTGAATGACAGATGAACTTGGCCTTGAGATTGCCTCTGTGAGCTGCCTGGCAGTGCCCTGTGAGCAGTGCCCATTTACACTGGAGAGAGGCCGCGGGCAGAGGAAGCAGGCTAGGTTGTAGTAATAGATAGCAGATCCAATGTGGAAGAACTTTTCTGTTCTCTTACATGCATCAGATAAGTGTGACGAATGTGACTTAAAACCATAACCAGGCATGAAGGACCATACTGTTCATATAATGAATTAGACTATCACTTCACCTCATTATGGTCTTAAATACATATTATCACAATAATATGATCACCCCTGCTTTGGAATGCACACAGCCCAGGACGTCACCGAGTTTCCTGCATGTATACATAAGTGAACACACTAGTCAGTTGTAGCAGAGTGCAAAACCACCATCATGTACAAAGGATGTGATGTGACTGATGTCCAAAAGGACAGGATAATAGGACAGAATCTCAGAAACCACTAACTTTGTGGGATGTTTTAGAGCTGCTGTAGTAAAGGTGTACTGAGAATGGACTTCTCATACATTGAGTGCATCCGAATGCCACACAGGCCATTGATGCCAGAAGGGAACAACTCCTGTGAGTGGGACAGAGCAAATCAACACACCTCAGTGGACCTGTTAACCTCTACAATGAACACAGGTACAACAAGGAACATGTCGGGGCTCACCAGTGAGTGAACACTTATGTGTGGGCCTGTGAAGCAGACACATAACCCAAGCAGACTCAAGTTTCACAAGTTTCATGCAAACTGCCATACTGCAAGAGCAGGTGGGAGTTTCTCATAAACTAGATGTAAACAAACATGGTGGATAGCAGTGAAAACATGTAAATGCTATTTGTGAGAGCTTGCTGCTCAGATAAAAGCCACAAAAAAGAAAAGGATGTGGATGAAACCATAACAGCACACTTTATAAAGTCATTGATCCTGTTTTCACAGCTCCACAAGTCCACCTCATTCAAGATTAACATGTTCAGTTCAGCTTGGCTCTCATTGGCTGATGGTCTTTCAGGCATGACATTATCCCCCAGGAGTCAGAGGGTATTTCAGACACTCTGTTGTAGTCTGACATGACATTACTTTTTTTTTATTAAATTACACCCATCTAAACTGCTTTCCAGTGTTACACAAGTTCAGCAACACCAGTATTAAAACAGTAAGAGTGTCATAAACCTATATTATGATTAAATCTGCTCTAAACTTAGACTTTCCAAAAACCTATTTTCAGATGTGCTGATATATTGTGAAAAATACTCTAAACATTTCTGACCAAGACTTTTGAGCTCAGAACTGAATAAACAGAGGTGTTGGCTACACACTGCTCATTAGTTTTTAGACATTGTATGTGGTTTTATTTCTAAAGCTTAACAAATGTGAGGTGACGTGTTTTGACTCATTCAGTGGTTCCTAGATTGAATATTTATGAGATATGTGTCCGGTGAGAGGTGAGAGGTCTTTCTGTTCATATTCACCTCAGATGAGATGTTTTTGTTCACGTTCACATTACACACATTACACGGCCGCTATTCCATCAATGCTATGTCTGGAATTACCATGTCATTATCATATGAATGACAGATCACATCATTTGTCAGGAAAATAAAGTGCAGCTATTTTTACACCAGGTAATCCACCCCACACTACAGGACACTGAGTCATAAATATCGAACACGTTTAATTTTTATGATTCTCAATGAGGTGCAGCCCTGACTGCGCTGGGAGAAGATTGAAGGGGTAAAGACTGGAAAATGTACAGCCCACACTAGAGAATAATCTGGGAATATAATCAGTTACAATGACCTTTATAACCCATTTTGAATGTCAGGATCTGAAAATCGACCTCAAAATTGGCCTGATTATCCACTAGTGTGAACCAGGCTGCCTAATATGTTACAGAAGTTGATATGCGTAGTTACAAAATAATGTTATTTACTTCAACTATGAGTAGTCATAAAGTTTTGGCTGATTGTGTGTACATAATTTGTGTGTGGTGCTCCACTGTGGCTTTTTTTTGGTCATGTATAAGTGTATTTGTGTGTGTGTGTGTGTGTGTTTGTGTATGTTTGTGTGTGTGATCATAAATACAAGTGCAAGTTTATCCTGACCTTAGAGCAACGGCTTCATCATAGTGATAACAGAGGTGATTTATGCCATTCTTGTGCTCTCTCTCTCTCTCTCTCTCTCTCCCTCACAGTCTCTCTCTCTCTCTCTCTCACAGTCTCTCTCTCTCTCTCTTTCTTTTTTCTTCTCTTCATCCCCCCTCAGGAACTCTTTTTACAGGTTGCAACATACCTTCAAAAAAATAAAATAAAAGCAGAGGTCGGCGGGGTACTAGCTTTTCTCCGGCCAGAGAGAATCAGAAGTGACGTGCTGGCGGGCCTGAGGGAAGCACGGCGCCTTATCAAAGCAGCCGGCTGATTTACGAGCAGCCTGTGGGGAGGAGGTGAGGGGGGGAACCTGCATGTGTAATCACAGGGGCTGCTGGGAGCCACATTGGGGGCACATGCCCCAGTTTCCTCTGGGGGAGATCACCGTACCTCCTTCCAGTTTGCCCTGGACACGGTTCAGATCCTGTGAGCTTGCAGAGGAGTCGCCTGGCTGCATACCTCCCTAAAAACCCCAGCTATGAACATCCATCATAACTAGCCTTTCTTACCCAGGGCCTGGTCACTTCTTTGACATTCAGATTAAGAGTCTACAGCCAGCAGATATGTCTTATGAATCACAAATCTCCTTTTCCACTGTCACTGAACAAGAAATCTCTCCTTATTTGGCATTGCTGTGGTGCCAGAAAGTGCTCCTTGGAGCAATGTCATTGAAGAACCACTTTTCATTCAATCATTCAGTGAATGATGCTTTAAAGGACCATTTTTGTTCATCAGATGTTTGAGTGTAAAGTTTCAAGATCTTCCACGTAATGTACAGGTCTGGTACCAATTATTGTTCAGGTTTTTCCTAGAACTCGGTGGCCTTGTATCTACACTCATTGTTCATTTTAGCTACATTGACCATATAGGTGCCCTTTGTAGTTCTACAATTACAGTCTGTAGTCCATCTTTTTTTCTGTATACTAGACTTATTAGTATTAATATTAGTCTCATTTCAGTCTGTTTTTCAACAGGGTCACCACAAAGCAGGTATTATTTGGGAGCTGGATCTCAGTCAATATAATGACTCTGATGTGATGTTGGTGTTGTTGGATTCTTTGAGTGTTCATGGTTCTATATAGAATCATTTTTGGTAACACTTTATAATAATTTTCATTAATAAGCCATTAACTAATGATTAATAACTGTGAACAAATCATTAGTTCATGAGAATTAGAACATGAACAAATGTTTATAAATGACAGTTCACGTAGTTACTATTCATTGTATTCATTTTTGCAAATATTAACAAATCATTAGTAAATCATTAGTAAATCATTTGTTAATGAAATTCTCATGAACTAATGATTTGTTCACAGTTATTAATCATTAGTTAATGAGCTATTAATGAAAGTTATTATAAAGTGTTACCCCATTTTCTTAACTAAAGAACCATTGAAGAACCATCTCTTTTAAGAGTGTATCTTAACAAAAACTCTGTCAAAGCAATTACAGCTTTATGCAGATTATATACACACACATTGCATATTGTCTATCAATATGATTGTCAGTGGGTTTATGTCAATGAGTCTTGCTAATGAACAAAAAGCTATGGAGCTGCTGGAGATTTTAAGCACTATATTATCTCACTGTCCACTCTATTAGACACACCTACCTCCCTGCTCCAACTTGTAGATGTAAAGTCAGAGACAGTAGCTCATCTGGTGCTGCACTTTGTGTTGCGCCTCTAGTCCTTCACTGTTGCCCACAGGATGCTGTTGGCTGCATAGTTTTGATTTCACTGTTTAAAAACACCAGCAGCTCTGCTGTGTCCAATTAAACCCTCAAAACACATCTTTACACACCACCACCACATCAGTGTCACTGCAGTAAGTGAAGTAACTGATACATGGACAAGGAATATAGATACAAGGAACTGTACCTAATGAAGTGGCCAGTGAGTGTACATCTAAGCTATGAAGCCTTACATTTGAACTGTATGCTGCTGCTGTATTCTCTGCTAGCTGACAGATATGTGACTGGTGCAGTAAGTCCTGGAGTAAATGACAGCACAATCAAATGAAAAGCTCATTATCAACATCAAAGTGCACCCATGCCTCATTAGCCCGTGACATTTGTTGGCATCCTTGTATGTATTGATCAAGAGGGGGATGAGAGTGGGATTGCCGTCATGCTAATCTTAGCCATGACCTCATCCGAATCATTTTAATGAGTGATCTTAGAGGAAACTCACACGCAAGGAACGGATAGGCCAAAAATTGCTTCCATTTGTGGAAGAAGTGCGTTTGGATATGTGAGTGAAAGTGTTTGTGTGTGTGTGTGTTGTGAGGATATTGGATTAATCGCTTCATTCATAAAAGGCCTGTGGTTGGAATTGATACGAGAGATCCCACACACGACATGGCTGAACGGAGCCAAAACCCATGTAGGAAAAAGAGCCTCAAACAACAAGGGGAAGCATTACGGCTCCAGCAACGCTTTACTGCTGTTGTCACACTTGGCTTTGTGTTCATGTAATTGCAATCATGCGAGGCTTCCTGTTTTAAGCGGTGATGCTGAGCTGATGGCTTTCTAAGGCCTGTGGCTCTCTAATCATACATTTAGAATGGCGAGCACTGGTGGTGGCTGAGGAAACCGCTCAGCTCTCCACCAAACCTCTCCGAGCCCACATTGCCCAGAGTTGGAGTAATGCAGAATGTGGACTAAACCCAGACTGTGCCACCCACTTAGCTAGCGAGCTGATTCTTACTGTTTTGAACCTGTATTTGACGTTTAACCCACCTACGCCAACCGCCACACACAGTGTTCCTCTTCCATTCTTTCTACAAACCTGAAGAGAACCTGCAAGGAACCCTAAATTCCAAAATAGTTTCAAGATGATCCAACAGTCTTTGTCTGGTGTAATTCTGTATCAGGGCTTCCATGTTCATTTTAGAGTGAAACTAGATGGCTTCTTAATGCACTGAGCATTAGAGTATACACAGTCATGTCAGAATATTATAGCCATCTAAGTTTGGGGCCCAGGATATCAGAGATGCCATGTGACAGACTTTACTGCATGTATAAATAAGTGAGCACACCAGTCAGTTGTAGCAGAGTGTAAAACCATCATCATGGGCAAAGGACGTGATTTGAGTGATGTCCAAAAGGGCATGATAATAGCGTACCGGGTGAATGGTGGTAGCATCTCAGAAACTGCAAACCTTGTAGGCTGTTCTAGAGCCACCGTAGTGAAGATGTACAGAGAATGAACTTCTTGTACATTGAGTGCCTCCCAATGCCAGTTTACCTCTATAATGAACAAAGGAGCAATGAGGAAAGTGTCAGGGATCACCATTGGGTGTTACATCTGGGCCTGCAAAGCGATAGAATATAGTACCATTCCCTCTGAACTAAAGCTCGGACTACTTAATATAAGAGCACTTAATTCAAAAGCAGTCATTATGAATGATATTATAATCGATCAGAAGTTTGATGTTATATGTCTTAGTGAAACTTGGGTCAAAAAAGATGAATA
>BRDA01087239.1:0-10421 GCA_036984385.1 Crenuchus spilurus
ATTGGTTGACAGCCAACGTCTGGCCAACGTCTGGCCAACGTAAGCCCACCTTCGAACATTGGTTGACAGCCAACGTCTGGCCAACGTAAGCCCACGTTCGAACATTGGTTGACAGCCAACGTCTGGCCAACGTAGGCCCACTGTCCAAAATGTCGTTGGCCCAACGTGACTTGCCAACGTCATGCCAATGTAATCACTGTCGTTGAGCCAACGTTGGGCCAACGTATGCTTGCTATCTGTGAAATTACTTTTTTAGTATCACTATAGTAGAACTATAGTTATTACTATAGCATTACCTTTGTAGTACCAAGGTGAAACCATGATGGTAGAACCATAGTACTACAAAGGCAATACTGCAGTAGTAAAACTAGTTTTACCATAGTAATACTGCTATTTATGGTACTTTTTTGTACATACATAGCTGGACCTCTACATCACTGTCTGTATGAAGGGCCCAATAAATACATTAACTGTGGTCTGGGATTGTTCATGACCAAAAAAGGAGGAGAAGAAGAAGAAGGTTTCCATATCAGATGTTGTTTGGAATGGACAAGAAATGCAGAAGGGAAAACTGTGAATGCCATTCTTCTCCTGATTGGAAAAATTAGCTATGCACATTTGAGACACAGCTAATTTGGGCCTGATAGGACACGTAAATCCATTGTAGCTGGAGTACACTGGCTCTCCTCAGCTTTCATTTCCACTTAATTGCAATCTACAGGGTTCTGGCTGACTCAGCGCTATTTAGAGCCTCTGTGCTGCTGTAAATTGGACCGGCCAGTCTGAACAAACCTGTCGATTGAACATGATGCATGTGGAGCTCAGCTGTAATGCTGCCGCATGGGAATGTGATTCACACTTTCAGGATATTTCCATGACCTTCTGTAGCTAAACACTGTTGTGCTACGCCCAAATCATCCATAACATTAAAGAAATGGAAAATCATGTGTACACCCCTAGTAGTCATCTTAAAGCCTGATTATTGTTGGGTACATTAGCCCGTAGCTTCCATGCAGCTCTAAATAAGCAGATTCCAGATATTAAACATGTCTTGGCTGGCTGACTACATTCCGGGTACAGGGAAAATTATGCAAATTTGATTTCTCACCGAACTATTCCTTAGGACACAAAGAGCATACATGCCCACACATATTTTCTCTATCACTCATACACAAAGTGTGAAACCTCCCACAATGCACTTTGATAGTCACAGTATCATTTTTCATAATGTCAGACCAAAGTTCCACTTTCCATCTCAGGCATTAAACAGGCCACTGAGCCTTCATCCATGGAGCTGTCTTTGTCTTTTTAGTTCAGAGACTCATCCGGTCATTTAGCCAGTGCTACTGACGCACATGAACCAGGCCAAGTGTCAGGGTCCCTGTGGCTACTTTATGAAGGAGAGTCTTATTGTAGATTCATAATTCATACCACTATAAAGGGCGTTGACTTTATGAGGAGGAGAAACGAACACTGAATGTTTTATAAAAGATCTACAGTGGGATGAGGTGTCATCTTCTGAATCTCATTTTAACCTGATAAATGGGAAAAAATTAATGTAAACAATTCTCTCATTTTTCCAAATCATCCAAATACACTGCGTGACCAAAAAAAAAGGTCTCCACCTAGATTTAACTAAGCAATAAGTAAGAGCCTTCCATTGGTTAATTACTACATGGGGGATTATGTTTCAGCTGACAACAAGTTATTTAACCCTAACTGATGCAGTGAGTAGCTTCTCAATTGTCAAACAACCATGTCAAAAGACAGGAAAAGATGTTAATCTGTTTCTGAAAGGTCAAATTATTGGCATCAAGCAGAGAAGACGTCTAAGGAGATGGTGAAATTATTAAAATTGGGTTAAGAACTGTCCAAAAGCATTATTAAGAGCATTTCCACACCCACAATGTGAAGGGAATTTAAGGGACTGGGACTAAACAGCTGTGTAGCTTTAAGAAAATCAATTATCAGTGACACTAACCACCAAAAACAGCTTCAGTTTGCTAAGAAGCAAAAACATTGGACTCTCGAGCAATGTCATGTAGTCTGATGAGTCCAGATGGACCCTGTTCCAGAGTGATGGCTGCATCAGGTTAAAACGAGAGGTGGATGAAGTGATGCACCCATCATGTGTAGTGTCTACCATACAAGCCTGTGGGGTCAGTGCTATGATCTGGGGTTGCTGCAGTTAGTCAGGTCAAGGTGCAGTAACATTTTGAGCCCAAAGAGTGAGGTCAGCTGACTACCTGAATATACTGAATGACCAGATTATTCCATTAATGGATTTTTTCTTCCCTGATGGCACAGGCATATTCCAAGATGACAATGCCAAGATTCATGGGGCTCAAATTGTAAAAGAGTGGTTCAGGGAGCATGAGTTACACATTGACCACCAGAGTCCAGACCTGAACCCCATTGAGAATCTTTGGGATGTGCTGGAGAAGACTTTGTGCAGTGTTCCAAATCTCCCATCATCAATACAAAATCTTATGGAAAAGTTAATGCAATTCTGTACAGAAATAAATGCGACACTACAGAAATTTGGGGAATTGATGCCACAGCAAATGTGTGTTGTAATCAAAGCTAAAGGCAGTCCAACAAAATATTAGTTTGTAACCATTTTTTGGCCAGGCGGTGTGTATTTAATGCCTGAAGCTTCTTTGATTTTATGCTAAAAGGCTAAAAGCTAACAATTAAAAGAAGCTTATATTTTACCAATTAACATTAGTATTGTTTGCATTAACATCAAAACCTTCATAAAAAGAGGCAAACATATGTTATATAGCCAGGAGCAAACTGGAAATCTAGATGTTCTAGAAAAGTCTAGAAGTAGAAAAACACTGGATATTTCAAAAATATGTTGATATCTAAACTGATGTCTAAACTATAGAAAATTACAATACATGACCTTTCTTACAATACTATATACTCCAGCAAGATAATGGAGCCTGAAGGGAGCCAACTAAGAAACATTATTTTACAGGTGAAAATCATGTAACTGTTCAAGATTTTGGCACCAGCATTGGCACTGTGAGTGCCATAGAGGCATTAGTGTTGCTTTTGTCATGATAGGGTTTGAAGTTATTACATTTCCATGAATTCAAGCTACATTCCTAATACAGTTAAAAAGTGTGGACTGCCTCCACTTCCATAAAACAAACACCAGGGAAGGGGGTCGTATCTCAGTCTGGGGGGAGGGTGAGGTGCTGCATGGTCAATGTCATTTCAGAAGCACTTGCACAAGGTTAAAAAGCCTCCATGGGGTAACAAATGGCATGAATATGCAAAGGGACAAGTGCTTGAGGACCAAGACCCCCTCCGAACACACAAACACCCATACAGCTTGTATAATCTTTTAACAGTCCACTGTATTTTTAAGCATTTATTGTCTGAATTTGCATGACTTAATCATATATGGTAACTACATGATGTGCAAAATATTTTATGTAAATGAGTCCTTCACTTGAGAATAAAATGATTCTTATTATTTGTAATATAATAACATATGCTTACAATTTATTGCTGCAAAATCAAAAGCGCTTTTAATTTTGCTTTGGCCCAGACATCATTTTCTCAGCATTGAATGAACATTGTGTAGGTTCATCTCCCAACTCAGATTTGTGTTACAAAATGTCAACCTTCAGCAGGACAAAAACTGGGTGGCTCAGTTCTATTCCAATGTTCCTTGTGCAGCAGTGGAACTGTTCTCTATGATGGTGCTCCATCCAACACCTTTATTATGATCTGGTGTGTTCAAAACTAATCAGTACTTGACCTTACTAATCTTGTAATGGCTGAATACAAGCAAATCCTCACAGCTGTAACACTGATTTGTGGATGTAGCAGTGGGAGAGGATGTAGTGTGGGTATAAGAATGTGGTTTTATTGACAAAACCTCTGAAAGAAACGTGACGACAATACAGGACACAACAGACTCAGAAACATGAGGGAGCTATATAGCATGCTTAATTAGACATGAGGTGACACGGCAGGGTTGTACAATGACATGACATAACGGGGTGTAGACATGATGTGAAGGTAAATAAAAGTGCATGTGGCAAAGGAACAGCAATGTAAACAAAAGCACATCGCAAAGGTAAACAAACACAGAATACGTGGACATGGACGAGGCAGAGGTTGGGGAGGGTAATGACAACATTGCAATATCTACTGTTAAATCTTTGCAGAAGAGTAGAGGCTTCTACTGTAGCAAAACAGTGATACACTTGATGAAGATGAGTAGACTTTGACGGGTGTGGCTGTAAAAGTTTGCTTTCAGTCACCGCAACGCTCCCAACCCAAAGTATTGTTTTTATACCTATTGCCACATTACTTGCACCTGTCATAGCTATTGCTCAGATTTGTGGCTTCTGTTACCTTTCGTCTTTGTATCTGCATATGTATGAGTGAATAACTGTGAGTGTGTGCATGCGCATATGTGAATGTTCGTGCGCATCACTGGCAGCCGTAGAGATTGCTTTATTTCCTCCAGGAGGATTCATGTCTTTGTCAGGGCCGTGGTGCGATGTGCCTGTCTTCTGGACGATGAGTTGTGACTTCACTTGTCCTCCAGTCATATATTTAACTCCAATCTCTGTCAAGTCGGAGCTGGCCAATTTTCCACATATTTGCAGACAGCTTGAAAATGAACATTAAATATTGATCTGGGGTTATATCAACGGAGCTGGGACACAGACACCCCACGGCCAGGCGGAAAGCTATTCGTAGCCAGACTTATTTATATCTGAGCTCTTTTACTGGTTGGATGTTAAAAGTTAAGTCCTGTTCCCCGAGAGTCCTACTAACTGTGTTATGAGGGCTACAAATATCAAGTGAATGCATGTTCCAGATATGTCCTGTTGTGACAATGGCCCTTATCCATCAACAATCAGGTCTTCAAATGAGTGCATGCAACTTCACTGACCTTTTTTGCTATTTGTCAGTTTTGTCATTGGCGTATCTGCACAGTGCAAGTAATGTGAAAGTTTGAATGGAGTAGTTTAATAACCTAGTTGTTAAAAAACTTGTAACAATCAAAACTATTATCAATATAATGACTTTCCAAAGATAAACAAGTATTTGTAAGGAACTACCTAGTCATGTGGCCTTAGGCAGCTCCTGATTTGCTATGTGCCAGCCATCAGCTGTTGTTGCCTGCAGCTGATGAGTGGCTAATCTAAAGGCTTTACCCTGTGTTTGTTTCTTTTGTTTGCCCTTTTATCTGTTAAAAATATTCAAGTCAGTTAACAAATGATAGATTTCAGTCCCAACTTTTCTGGAAATTGGGTTTGTATTTTAGGAAAATAAGTATAATAAGTACTTCTGCAAAATAAGTAACCATGCAAAGATTTTGTTAACATTACACCACTGTTCTGTGCAATCATATCCATATGTGTTCATCAACATGGAGTAAAGAGTGTTTTTTTTTCAGATTATTATTAAAATCCCATATTGAAAGTTTTTAGTCCAAAATGTTTTAATACTCGTGAACAGTTATATCATGACAAGGGCATATGGCATATTAATAAAATTATTTTATGGGCTGTTCCTTTGTGAAGAAAAAAAAAGAAAACAATTAGCAAAAGATCATTTTTTGTATCAAGCTAATTTATCACAAACCAAAAATAAAATCTTTTTATTAAAAACTTGACAAATTGGCTGTACCCAAACTTTTGATGGGCTGTTGCATTTGTTTGGAGACATCATTGCAGATAAAATCCAGTGAGAATGTGACCCCAGAATGTCATCTACTTCATAGATGTCATGCTATGTAGCAGTAATGTGAATAATTAATTGTGGATTCAGGGTGTACCAAAGGGCTCAGTGTTTGGTTCTGATGAGTTCAGATGCTTCATAGTCTACTGTTCATTCTATGCCCTGTAATTTGTCTGGCCATTTCATCTACATTGCTTACATCGCCTTCGCTTGGAGCACCTTCCTCAGCTGATTGCAATTTATTTTGATTATTTTTTTTTATTCTGCAGTGTTTATGTCAGCCAGTTTAACCAGCACTTTAGTTTCATAGAAAAGCAAAAAGCTTTGAGGTGCTACAGTCTGAACATTTACCTTCAACCATTAGCAGTCACAGTTATAATAAATTTTTTCTAAGTAGTTTTGTAAATATTTCGTACTCATAGATCTTTGAAACTACTAGAGAAATTCTGGTAAAAGGTGGATTATACATCTTCAATCAATATCACATTTGTGTCACTAAGTAGCAGTGCCGGCGCTAGGCATGCGGGTGCCCCACCCACGCCCCCACTGTCAGTGAATAGTTCGAATCAAAGACCATGTGTCTGACTAGTTATGAAATTAATTCCAAAGGTGGGGGGGGGTGACTGCGAACAAAGGGGATGAGTGGTGTCCCTTGAAAATGTCTGGTGCCCCCGAAAAACTGTGGTGCCCCATGCACAGCACGGCCACTGCTGAGTAGAAATTAGCATTTTATTATTATCTGAAATTTCTTAAATAATAATTATTATTAAATCTGGTTTTTATACTCTTTAATCTTACTTTTTGCCACTTTTTCATTTCTTGACATTCTTAAAACACACACACACACACACACACACACACACATATATATATATATATATATATATATATATATATATATATATATATATATATATATATACGAGTAATGTTACATAATTAGTAGGGTCATACCAGATTCACCAGATTCACAACAATTTAAGTTGTGTCACAGGCCATGAAATAAGTCCTTCCCCATGAAATTGAGCGTTTACCATGAAACACTGTAAAAATTCTACATTTAAAAGGTGTGTACCTTAATTGTAGGTTCTGAAAATACCAGGTAAGCATTTTTATATTTTGGTTTGATGTTGTTGTGTAATTTAAAACATTTGACAAGAGTGCTGCCCAACGGAGATATGAAACTTTGACACCAAAGCTGACTGTGTGCACTGTTTCCCTGCTTGAGTGAGCTGTGCCTTGCTGAAACACATTGCTACAGTGAACCGCTTCCATCAAAGCTAATGAGTCTTTCCTGTGAAAAAACTCTCAAACTGTATTTGTCTGGTTCTGTACTGATTGCTATAAAGTGAATTGGATTGGAGATTAACGCTATATATTAATGAAGAAAGATGTTTGCAGGGTTCAAGACTGCACTCATAATTAGCATTTTATATGATTAACACACTTAACAGCTGCTAGAAAACAGCTGTTTAAGGTGGAATGCCCTCTCCGGGTTGGGAAGGTGTGTTTGGAGGAGTGTAAGTACCTCTGGGTCTTGTTCATGAGTGATTGTAAGAAAGAGCGACAGATGGCATCCACAGTGATGCAGGCTCTGTACTGGTCTGTTTTGGTGAAGAGAGAGCTGAGCCAGAAGGCAAAGCTCTCTACTGGTCAGTCTACGTTCCAACCCTCACCTGGTCATGAGCTTTGGGTAGTGATCAAAAGAATGAGATCACAGATACAATGAGCTTTCTCCACAGGCTCTCTCTCAGAGACAGGGTGAGGAGGACATCTGGGAAAGACTCAGAGTAGAGCCGCTGCTCCTCCATGTTGAGTGGAGTCAGTCAAGGTGGTTCGGGTACCTTGTATGAATGCTTCCTGGACACCTCCCTGGTGAGATGTTTCAGGGATGTCCAACTGGGAAGAGAACCCAGGGTAGACCGGGACACACTGGAGAGATTATATCTCTCAGCTGGCTTGAGAACACTCCCATATAAGCTAGAAGAGGTGGCTGGGGAGAGGGACGTCTGGTCCACTTTGCTTGGGTTTCTACCTCCATGACATGGATACAGATAAGCGGAAGATGATGGATAGATGGATGGATGGATATAAAATATAGCATTGTTATTAGAAAATAAATTTAATCTGTGATATTACTGTACATATATGAAGTTATAGAAACAAGTTCCTGTAAATCTGGTTGGGCCCTAATAAGATATGAATTTTGCTCTAATTAAGCCTTTTTTTGATCCCTATATATAACTTGTATTCATGTAATATCAAGTTTTCATTCACTGATTAGTCATTTAGAACCCGACTTTAAAAAGTCTTATGTTAGCTCTGAGTTCATTTCTAAATATCAATGAAAGTAACAACAAAATTGGCAGTTAAAGATGAACTAATAGATTGTTCCCAACTATTTTGCAATATTACTAGTATTAAATACTGTTATTTGTGATTCTTATTATCACATTTGACCCACAATTCATTTGTTGATATAAGAGATTTTCATTACATAATTATAATTATGTTATGTAAACCAAATGTATACCTCTATTATAATAACAGCTGGATGCTGTATAATCATCCAGTGCTGAGGGACGGAGATTTTGGTTTCCTCTGTGCAGGAGCTGCAGGATAAACTGTGTCTCAGAAACATCACACAGATTACTACTAATACCGGAACTGCTGCTACATCCACACTGGAGACGGGACGCATTGATAGAAAAGATTAAATCTACATTTTCTTTTTCATTTCATATGTTTAATGCTGATTTACTGAGTTCTAGCTGTTATCCCATTGGGCCATGCCACCACATATTTGATTCAGTTCTGTAATGGACGTCTAAGACAAGAAGATATGTCCTATTTTGAGAAAGTAAAGATGGATTTAGGGTTCTGTTTGGAAATGACCATTTTTTTGTGATTGTGAGGATATTTAGCTGCTCTTCTAAAGACTAAAATGTAATTTTCCTTTCAAAACTGTAGTTTTTATTAAAAAACTATGACCTACAGTGACCTTTTAGTTGTTGTTAAATGGGAATTCAGCTAAATTTCATCATAAGAGTTTGATGTGAAATGCTCTAGAGGAACTTACCATGCCAGTGATGGTGAAGCTTTCAATGCCTCTAAAGCTTCATAAGAAGTTGTTAAATCAAATAGTTGTGAATGTTTTCAAGTGTCTGATATATTGCTTAAATTCTATCATGACAGTGATATGCAAGAAGGATGTGGTAATGAAAATAGTCTTAATTGAAAACCTACTTTTGCAGATTTATGACCATTTTACCATTATCAACTGTGATTCCTTCCAGTCTCTGTCCACATGCTCTGTTTGTTTACGTCTTCCACGTGTCTCGTTCACTCCATGTCCTCATGTAGCCCTGATGTTTCATCATGTCTTGCTTAAGCTGGCTATAAAGTCTCCTTTATGTGTCACAGTCATTGTTAGTCATTGTATGTCTTCATCGTCACGTTTTGTTAGTCAAGTCATGTTAAGTTTTAGTTCCACGTTTTGTCTGTTTTGCATTCATCAATAAAGCCTTCTTTTGGATATCACACTGCATCCATCTCCTCCTGGCAACATCATCACTGACATAAGCATTTAAAAACATTGTCTGGTCACTTTTGATAGTCAATAAAATGGATACGCTTGATACCTCTGGTTCCTATGACCACTATTTTAAAGAAATTAGTAAGTCTGTAAGCCTGAAGATTTCCCATCAAGCTACACTGAAAGACTTTGTGTACTCAATGAATGCATTCTGCAATTTGGAAAGTTTGTTGTTCTCCTTTAAGATTAGAGTAACACAGGGCTGCATTTAGGCTTTAAATCAGAACAAAGATACGTTACATACTTTACATTCAGTCTTAAATGCTTAAAAAAGACAAAAAATCAAAAGAATATGGCCTATTTAACATACTTCATACACCACATCAGCAACTTACTCACGTGTTTTCAAAGTGTGGAAAGCATTATGCAGTGCTGCACTTTTTCAGGACCAGCTGGTTGTCCCAGGAGTAAAACGTCAGCACCCGAGAGTATCCATGCGTTTGCTGGCCATGGGCAAATTGTGGATCCTCTGTAGTCTTCTCATTGGCTCATTGCCTCCTGCAAACTCACTTAGCTGATAGAAAAGAAGCGTTTGCACTTTAGGCCTTCGGTTCAGCATGTCCCAATGCTCCTCCTTGAGAAACAGCTTCCTGCAGAGCCCAGTTCCAGGCATTATCCAATAAAATCTACCAGTTCATTAAAGACTTTGATAAGACTTCTTTAATTCAATAAGATATTGACCAGCCTGATCAGCTGAGGATTAGGGTTGTAATTAAGCCAAGTCAAGTAACTATTATTATTACTATTATCCCTAAAAGAGCGTTTTGTAAAATCCTAAAAGGAGAAAGATTCCAATTTTCAGCATAATACAGTTACTGAGATGCACTCATGCTGATTTGATGTGGAATAGTCCACTGTATGGAAATGTATGAATTTCTTTACAGTGCCATTGACAGAAACCAGAAGTCACAATGTCTACAACAAATGCAGATATACAGTGTCAAGCCAAGTTAAATGTATTTATGTAGGTATTTATGCTGCAATTTAAACTAAATGAAGTCTATTTAGGCTTCTGCTAGAACATCCAGATAATAGTGCATTGCAGTAAGGCCAAGTAAAAAAAAAAAAAATTGGTGATCATCCTTTTTCACCAAAATTTTGGGTCGGGGGG
>BRDA01087241.1:0-13314 GCA_036984385.1 Crenuchus spilurus
GTCCTTGCAACATATAGATGTTTTTGTGAAAATCACAAGCAAATTGTTTAATGTCCTTTATTTAAAAAACTAATTTCTTCAGTTCATTCAGAGGCTTTTTAAATAAAGCACACTTAGCTATTTTTCTATAAAAAAACTGTACAAAAGCAAAAAGAAAGTAAAATAACTGATTACCCCATGAAAGGGAAAATGGTTGATATATGAACTAGTGTATCTATAATATTACACTATAGTTAAGGTTGGCGCTGCGTAAGCGGCTGCCCTGCCAGCAGTGCTGGGACCTGTAATAAAGTACCTACCTACCTATCTACCTATCTATCTATCTATCTATCTATCTATCTATCTATCTATCTATCTATCTATCTATCTATCTATCTATGTCACTTTACATGTAATAAATATAAAATATATGATTGTTTTTAATTAAATTACAAATGCCATCTTTTTGTTGTTCCAAGTGCTCAGTTGTTACTGTGGTTGCATTATGATATGATGGCTCTTCATAACTTCATAACAATGTAGATTCATCTCCCCTGAACTCACTTTGGTGATCAGCATGTTGTGCATTTAAGCTCACGCAACACACAGCCTCTCTGTGTAGCATTGTCAGCCCAGTACTGCTGTGAAGCCACACCACACTGCCTGTATCTCTGCATCCTTAGATTTTATTCTGTTTTATGTCTTCAGGCTCACTCTTAGTGATGGCTGCTCTCTGAATCTCCAAAACCCAAAGTGAAAGTCTAGTTTATCTGTGATTAGTCTAAACCAAAGTTGAAGATGAGTACCTCTGAAATTCATGAGTTTTAGAATCATGCCAAGTTGGCGTGTGACATACCCACACCTCGGGCTCAAGCCTTAACACAGTCCTGTGGGGTCTGAAATAGTTCAAGTGATCCTGTCTTGTGTTATCAGCAACAGCCCAGTCTTACAACTGATCTCCTAAGTTCAGAGGTCCAAAGCAAGGTCCTAGTCACCTCTTCCTGGTTCCTATGCTCAAGTTACGTGATATTAAGTGTAATATTCAACGTATGACAGTTGTGGCAGTCTGGTAATTATGTTACCAACACTCAGCTGCCAATCATGTACACCATTCCCCACAGGCTGTGTCTTATGCCCAAGGTCATGGTCCCTCTCAGTGCCAGACCTTAGCCTGCTGAGCGCCTGAGCTCCTACCATCTGCCCATGCATTGACTCAATTTTTGTTTGTGTGTGATGCCAATAAAAGTTCTTAAAAATGGATCCTACTTCTTTCTCTAAGCCTCCTGCTTTACAATTGTGGTGATATTTTTCCCAAACTACCATAGCTAAAATCAATACAGCAATGTAAGCTAAAGTGGACACTGTCCATTACATTGAATATGTGTGTGCATATAATTCTTCTGATGCTGCCTCTGCTGACAACTGTAGGATGCCTGTAAAAAATGTCTAGTTATGTTACATTCAGTGGCGTCTCTAGAATAGAAAGTTAGGTGGGGCACAATAAATTATGTGGACAACATCCTACTCAAATCTACTTGCTCAGTTAATTCAACCACAAATGCACCTCTTCAATGAAATTCCCAAAAGCATAATCCATTGTGCCAAATTCGGCACAGCTGCTGTGAGATGCATTCTCTGTTGGGAGACTTGCTTACCGGTGGTATTCCTTTGCCTTTACTTTGGTTATTGTGGAACTTAAATACAATCCATTCAGTCATGAATAAAGTAAATAAAGCTTTTATTGAGGTAAGATGACTGTCTGTGTGTTATCTAACTGTTAACTTTGATTAAATTGTCAAAATGATTCATTATATTGGCTTGCTAGCAGCAGCTAACAGTTACTGTGATGTTTTTGAGTGGCAAGCTGTGTAGATACTCTGATACATTCATGTAATATTCACATAAGTTTGCATATGCAAATCTTTCATTTTTAATTGGCTGCTCCCAGCATGGGGCCAGCATAAGTGTTCCCCACAGCTCATTATTGAAAGCGTGTTGCACATGTGTACAGTGTTTTCTACTGCTCACTTGTTTAAACTGAGCCTGACAGGCCGGCCCCATACTCATTAACTAAATAAAGACTGCTGAAAGTACTGCCCTTATGAAACATGTACTAGAATAATTTACATGTATTGTGAACTGCTGCCAAATAAGTCAAATACACAACAATGTTAGAAAATAATATATTTTAAATAAAATAAATGTAAACAAAATTATTCATCATGTCACACACAGCTCCACAGGGACATCTGGTGGGGCCTGACCCCACCTGCCCCTAATGTAGAGATGTCCTTAGTTATATTATCTTTTAATAAGCTTACAATAATCTAAAAATATGAAATATTATACATTAAGACTAGATTTTAGATGGCTTCACTTGCTAACATTTTATTTTTGCAGTGTAGCAATGATAGTCTTGCATCTCCCGTTCTTAAGTGAAGAAGGAAAACTTGAAATCCAAATTGTCTTTCCTGACTGACAGCAAAAACAATACAAATACAATTTTTGGGTGAATCATTGCTTTAACTCCTAACACTTATATTCTACATGTCACTCCATAATATCACTCTTAATGTATCTGTACAGTACCACATCAAAAATTATATTGTGAAGTTCATTGTTGTTTATAATTTCATTTAAAAAGGAAAACTATTGAATCATCAAAACAAGTGTCTGAAACAACTCTGAAATGAATGAGTTTGACTAAATTACTTTACAGACAGTACCAACTTTAAAACAAAGATTGCTTGAAATATGTAGTTTGATGTGCAGTGACTACACAATATATGATGTTTTTTTATTACATTAAATAAAGCACACTTATGAAGTTCTGGAACTTGTAGCGCAGAAGAGCATCCACTGGTTGTGTCTTTGTTTTTATTCTATTGTTCTATTTTGGTTTGATTCCTCTTTGCCCTTCTCTTAGAACATACACAAAGTGTACTGTATGACCATGCATATCAGAAAGCCTTGGTGGGTGTGAAGTCTCCAGCTGGACACACCAGCTGAAGGTTTCATTGCTGTGTGTAGGTGTGTGATAAACTGATAAAGCCTTAAAGACAGCTCAGGGTGAAGCAGTTTAACAGATTGAGAATTGAGGAGAAAATCACATTAGATCAGGTGTAGGCAATGTAAGACAAAGGATCCTAAATGGCTTAAAAGTATAGTTCTCTGAAAAAACTTAGAAGTAGAACATTATATGCATTATATGGAGATTCTCAAACTACACACACACACACACACATACACACACACACACACACACACACACACACACACACACACACATTCACATATGTGCAACAAATCTTTCAGGGGTAGATTTACCACTTCCAGTTACTAGGCTCTTGCTACATGGTCAATAAGGTACATTTGTGCAAGATAGTTGCTATGGTGTTGCTAAGTAGTTGTTAAGTTTTTGCTATGATGGTGCTAAGTGGTTGTGAAATTTGTTGCTAGTGGTTGCTATGGAATAACAAATGGTTGCTATGGTTTTTCAAAATGGTTGCTAGGTTGTTGCTAAGGTCTTAAAAGCGGTTGCTACAATGTTGCTAACTAGTGTTAGCAAATAAAAATAAAAATGTTTCTATTGTATCACAGGTGGTTTCTATTTTGTTGCTAGGTTATTAATGCAAATCATATTTCTAACTATATTTCATAGTTCTCTAACAAACCACTGAGGCCTTCACAGAACAGGTGTATTTATACTGAGACTAAATTACACACAGCTGGACTCTATTAACTAATTAAGTGACTTCTGAAGGTAATTGATTGCACTGGATGTTGTTTAGAGGTATCAGAGTACAGGGGTCTGAATACTTTTGTACGTCACACTTTTAAGGTTTTTATTTCATTAAAATTTTTAAAACCATGTACCATTCCACTTCACAATTATGTGCTACTTTGTGTTGGTCTATCATTAAAATCTCAATAAAATACATTTAAGTTTGTGGTTGTAAGGTAACAAAATGTGAAAAAGTTCAAGGGGTATGAATACTTTTGCAAGCTAATGTATATCAATGTATATTAATTAGGGGTGGAACTTCATTTAAAAAAATAATCCAATCAATTAGAAGCTTTGTAATTAATTAATCAAAATTAATCACATTTTAATCACATTTCAATATTAAACATGATAAATATTAATTTGAGCAATCCATCTCACCAGTGAATTGGTCAGTTTGTCTGACGTGGACTTTGACATTTTGTTTCTGAATGTGAACCCCAACATGTGGTCGAGTGTTGACTGGTGACACTGTTTGCTAGTACTAGGAATGTTATCACATTTAGCAGCTAAGTTAACATTACTGACCTGCGCACTAGCCCCAACATGTTTGCATTGAGGTGGTAACAAAGTGTGGAAGTGCTCCTGTGATAAGCAAACTCCTTCCTGCATAAAGAGCAAATAACAGCAGTTTTGTTTGTACTTCCATCTGGAAGTTTCTTGTATTTAAATTTCTCATCCACCAACGTAGTCTCTTCCATCATCTCCATCATACTCATCACATTGTGTGTCGATATAATCTGTATGCCTGGAACTTGTGCACTGAGAAACACTCCACAGTCCAAAGTGCAATTAAAATGTGTTAAACTTTTTATTTCATTATGCTCTCTGTAATTAATTAATCCAAATTAATGCGTTAAAGTCCCACCCTAATATTAATGTATATTAACAAATGAAATTAAGTTGACCAGACAAAAAATGAAAATTCTTGGGTTTATACTGTCTGCAGTTAAATAAAGTAAGTTTTTTTATTATTTAAGACTACAGAATTGCTTGATCAGTACAGGCCGAGAAAGCTTTTTGGTACATTTTAATGCAATCATCAGCCTTTCTGTGCAACTTGTCCTCAGTTACTGAGTTTTGATCCATTCTTTACATTCCTTTCTTCAGTTGGCTCAAAGCACTGCACATTCATGACCTTTAATTCTAAATGGCACCCTGTTGTCGGCCCTCTCTGAAAAAGTTACCCTGCATTTTCTTCTTTGGCGATCTGGAATACTCTCCAGCTAATCTAACATATAACTATTCTTCTGGATAATGTATGGATCTCTTCTTGTAAGAACATCTAATATAAGTATTGTCAAAGTGCTTTTCAAAGGTCAAAAACATAATTTACTCTCAATGTAAGTTCATGTTAGAAGTAATTTAATAAAAAAATACTGGAGCATTTCTATTGGTCCAAATGGTGTTCATGAAATTTTACACAAAGTAAAGTTTTAATTCAATTACAATTATGACAAGTCCAGGACCAGTTTAAAATAAGGGCTACTCTAGGACCAGGTTTAAGAACCACCAGTAAAAAAAAAGGTACTGGTGAGGTACTACTCAGGGGAGAGGAACAACCCCCCACCACCACCCCTTGTGCACCTATGGTCAAATATAAAGAAGTGCAAGGTACCCTCTAGAATGGCAAAAAATGCCATGTTAGCTGCCCTTCACATGGGAAAAAATATTGAGTGGCCCCTTTTTTGCAATAAATGATGATGGTGTGCTCTCAAGAACAAAAAAGATTGAATGTGTCTTATTTGGTTGCCTTTCCAATAGAAAAAGGCACATTAAGTGTATTCTATTGCAACCATACTAGACAGTGTCCCAAAGTGAGCCCTTTTCAGTAGAGAAAATGTGATGCAGTGTTGTATAGAGTTCTCCTGTTGCGATTCGTCCTGTGCCTTTAAAGGCACAGTATGTAATATTTCGGGTTATCTTTTAGCAGAATTTAAGATAATCACTAATAAAAATGATTAAAAACACATCTAATCATTATAAACTAAGAAGTCGTTTGAATATTTTACCTTAGAATAAGCTGTTTATATCTACATTGGTCGCGGGTCGAACACCGACTGAGGCCGCCATGTTGCATCGCCATGTTTCTACAGTAGTTCAAAAAGGACAAACGAGGCTAGTAAAAACCGTTTGTGTTGTAATGAGGAATTGACCACTCAAATTCGATGGCGCTGTAGCTTTGTTTTACCATTGGCTGACATAAAACAGGAGAAGAAGAAGAAATAAATGTATACCTCAATAAGAAGAAATACATGGAGGAGAAGCAATAATAAAGGTTTTTTGGTTTATTTGTTAAGATGGCGGAACATTCTTATGCTCGTCAAGAACAGAAAACACAACTTCAATCGTCAAAGAAAAGAAAACATGATGAAACTTAGCTTCATATTTGTGTGCGCGGTGTTTCTCCCCCATTCCACCTTAAATGGTGCTGCAGGACATTGTAGCGCATCGGAGCTGAACACTGCTGCAGCATTTAAGGTGGAACAGGAGATTCGTAGCTGCGCGCTAGTTCGCGAGCTTAGCTAATATGAACTCGTGTGAACTCTTATCAGCTGAAGTGCTTCTTCAGAGCATAGCAAGCTTACCTTGACTAGAGAAAAATGTGTATCCTGCCTGCATTATCTGTCTACAGTGAAGCGGTTTTATGTGTTTACTTTATTACTTTGTACAGAAAACAGCTAACGTTTACAATAACACTACTGAAGTGCAGAAAATATGTTTCGTCTGCATTGTAGCTCTGATCATTTTACATATTACATTTCCTAAATTTATCATTAAAATTCATCTTTCCACTTGACATATCAGTAGCTCTAAAGCTGCTATTAGACATCATGTTCGGGAGTATCAAAGATATATGGCCTCTTATGGCCACCGTAGACTCCTTTGTGTTTGGAAGGGAGGGGCTGTGGAAAAAGTCTTCAGTTGGTTGCAATATGGAAACTAAACTACTAGATGTCGCTGGAAACTACATACTGTGCCTTAAGTCCTGTCCTGTTTATCCCCGTCCATGAGTGTTTCCACCTGTTTCCTGTTTGTATGTAGAGTATTTAAGCCTTGTGTTTGTGTTGCTTGTTGCTAGTCGTTTTGTTAATGCCGTTAAGCTTGTTTGTTATAGCCATAGAACCTGTTAGTTATAGATTATATCTGTAGTTCATGTTTAGTCTATGTGTATGCTTGTGCCACATTTTGTATCACTCAGTAAAGTCTCTGCGCTTGTATCCACTTTCGTTGAATCCCAGCGAGGGGACCCTGACATCTCCTTAAATTGTACATGAGAAAGTGCCCGGGTAGGTGCCCCTCTATTTGAGAAGTGCCCCTCCAGTGGAAAAAAATGTGGATTATTAATTTTTTCGCCCCTGCCATTCAAACATCCTTGAGTCCACCACTGGTTGTAGCATCTCCTCATCTTGTCCCATTCTTGTCTGATGTGTATTGTGTATTCACATACACTTCTTGTATATTTTAGCTGCTCAACAGTCCTCTGTCTGACAGTCTTCTTTGTCAGATTTTTCATATCATGATGTGCCAAATGTGGTCTGTACAGCAGGCAGGACAGTTCAGCACTCTTACTCTTCTTCTGAGAAGCCATGCTGTTGTGATGGATGCAGTATGTGCTTTAGCATTGTCTTGCAAGGCCTTGCCTGAAAGAGACGTTTTTATGGGAATATAAGTTGTTCTAAAACCTCTATAAACTGTTCAGCATTGACAGTGCATTTCCATGTGAAAGCTGCCCATAAGCACTAATGCAACCCTTCAGAGGTGCAGGCTTTTGAAATGTGTGAGCACAATATGAACGGAATTAGGAAAAACTGAATTAGAATAAGAACTGTAAGAACAGGATTAGGTAACACTAGTCTATAATAAATGCTGAATATTCTCTGTACACATTCTCTGTACACATTTCTCAAATTTCTTGTAAAGATAGGTGCAGGACATTATACATCCAGCACTTTTCCACACCATGTAAAAGTTGGAATTCCACATTTAGAACCCAATGTATGTATCCACACACATTTAGTGTTAGCGAGTAGCCCAGTCTACTAGCAGACTCCCTTTACGAAACAGTACCACCTTAACCCTTTCAGACCCTGCGTCCATTGCAATGGACATCACATGTTTTCTTCCTTTTTTATGTTTTGTTGCACAAAAGACCAATTGAGATCTGTTGTTTATCAGAACAGACATTTACCAACCAATCAAATAACAGCTTAGCCCCGCCCACTGCCTTGGGAACAAAAAAAGCACACTGAAGTTAGCAATGGCAGCACTCCAGCCAAGGAGGAAGAGTAAGGGTTCATTTTAACTAATTTTGATCTATTTTAGAATACTTTTTTTTTTTCTTCATGTTATGAGTTAATTTTACTCTTAAGGGATGGTTTGTGAAATAAAAAGTTCAATATCAGTTGTAAAGTCAGAAAGTTAAAATCTTGTTGTCCCTTGCAGTGGACAGTGGGTCTTAATGGCATGTTTTTTTAGTGGTGCTGTTAAAGCTCTACTATGCAATTGCAGTGTATACAGACAAATAATCTGTTAAATACAGTGTAAAATAAGATTAAAAATATTTATTCTACAAAGTACACAGCTCTTGAAGTGCTTCAGTTAATTGGCACCGGAAACATATCAGAAATTGAAACCTTTATTAGTGATGATGATGGTGATGATGAAGATGCAGAGAGTGCAAGACTCTCAAGAGTAGGTGAGTGTAGCTATCTGTTAAATATTGTTACTCCAATACTCCCATTGTTGTCCATAAAAATAAAAATATGAACCTATAGCTATTTTTGCTAATATTTGTAGTATATATAATAGTATATATGAAATATACATTCTAATTTCTCCTTGTTTCATGTTATATACTATTTTTCATAATGAGAGATGTTCTCAAAATTTGGATAGCAGTTTTAGTTTATGGACCGGGTTTATGATCAAAAAGGAAATACAAACAAGCCATAAAACTATTCAGATTATATAGCATTGCTTTACAACTGTTAAGACCTACCGTCCACTGCAGTGGACATTTAAAAAAATGACATTAAAAGTATTATATTAGATTTTTTTTACTGAGTTTTGTTTCGGAGTTCATTACAGACAGAAAACTGCATTCGTATATTTTTTTTCATTACTGGAACATAATTTTTGTCTGAAAGGGTTAAGAAGTAAAACCATCATGGTAGAGCCATGTTTTTAGGATGCTACCATGATGGTAGCACTATGGTACTACAATGGTAATATCTCAACTTTTACTGTAGTAATATAACTACTTTTACCAAAATAATATAACTACTTTTACCAAAATAATATAACTACTTTTACCAAAATAATATAACTAGTTTTACCATAGTAATACAAGCAATGTGCCCATGTAATACAACTAGTTTAGTGATGGTAAAACTAGCTTTATTACTGTAATATGACCTTTGTAGTATCATGGTTCTATTATGGTGGTTTTATATGGTCATTCAATCATGGAATGTGTAGAAAATATGACTAATGTTTACATGGTTCTGTCAAATACCATGAATTTAAATCTAACACCATCAAACACCATCATAGAACCATGATAGTACCACAGTGTATTTTTGGTCTAGTCAGTCACATTATGCAGTCAGCCTGGGACAGAAGACAGCAGCTGGCCTGCTCTGACAGTCAGGGTAAAGTAGTAGAGCAGAAGGGTGAGGAGAGAGGTGTGAGGAGTTCAGCTCAGTCTATGGAGTTGAAAGTTCTCTACAGTGACCGCCCCTCACTCAGGGATGTCCAACAGTAAACATTGACAAAGCGTGACCATTTAAGCAGCAGCTCAGCAGTTCACACACATTCAGAATGAGCACCGGCGTGGAGAAACTGTTTGATGAGCTCGGACACTTCAGAAGGTACGTTCAGATGGAGAGAGAGAGAGAGAAATAACTTTTCAAAGGAAAAGAATACAGAGAAACGAGGCCTGGCTCCTTACCAGTGAACTTTGGTAAATTATGCAGAGATCCTGCTTATAATAACATGCTTTACAGTCTTTACTCTGTTAAGCTCTTGGGATTTAATAATATCTCCTGTTTTCCAGCATAGCAAAAAGTCCTGTGCTAGTGATTTAACACATACAGTATTAGACAGACAGACAGACTGACTGGCAGACATACAGGTCTTTGAATTTCCCTGATTTAAATGTGTCAGCAGGTTCCACATGAATGTGTCCACAACAACTGATTTGGTAGTTAATTAAGCTAGTACTGGAAAGATAATATGTTGACTCATGTGATACCTGTTGACACATTTGAACTATATAAATAAAAGATTTTAATTCTGTCTTTACATCCATACATTTACATTTACAGTAAATACGGCACATTTATTTATTCTAAGCTTTTCTACACAACAATGCTTTTATCTTGTCTTCTTAATTTTGTTGTATTGTTTTTAATGTTATGTTCTCATTAACGTTGTTCTGTTCTCATTAATGTTGTGTTAACATTGTTGTGTTCTCATTAATGTTGTTGTTCTCTCATTGACATTGTTGTGCTCTCATTAATGTTGTTGTTCTCTCATTGATGTTGTTGTGCTCTCATTAATGTTGTTTTTCTCTCATTGATGTTGTTGTGCTCTCATTAATGTTGTTGGGTTCATCTTAATTTTATATTCTCATTAACATTGGTGTGTTCTACTTAATGTTGTTGTGTTCTCATTAATGTTGTGTTAACATTGTTGTGTTCTCATTGTCATTGCTGTGCTCTCATTAATGTTGTCGTGTTAACATTGTTGTGTTCTTATTAACAGTGTTGTGTTCATTTTAACGTTTTTTGTGTTCTCATTAATGTTGTTCTCTCATTGACATTGTTGTGTTCTCATTAATGTTGTTGTTCTCTCATTGACGTTGTTGTGCTCTCATTAACGTTGTTGTGCTCTCATTAATGTTATTGTGCTCTCATTATCGTTGTTGTGTTCTCATTAACGTTGTTGTGTTCTCATTAACGTTGTTGTGCTCTCATTAATGTTGTGCTCTCATTAAGATTGCTGTGTTCTCATTAATGTTGTTGTGCTGTCATTAATGTTGTTGTGCTCTCATTAATGTTGTTGTGCTCTCATTAACGTTGTTGTGTTCTCATTAACGTTGTTGTGCTCTCATTGATGTTGTTGTGCTCTCATTAATGTTGTTTTTCTCTCATTGATGTTGTTGTGCTCTCATTAATGTTGTTTTTCTCTCATTGATGTTGTTGTGCTCTCATTAATGTTGTTGGGTTCATCTTAATTTTATATTCTCATTAACATTGGTGTGTTCTACTTAATGTTGTTGTGTTCTCATTAATGTTGTGTTAACATTGTTGTGTTCTCATTGTCATTGCTGTGCTCTCATTAATGTTGTCGTGTTAACATTGTTGTGTTCTTATTAACAGTGTTGTGTTCATTTTAACGTTTTTTGTGTTCTCATTAATGTTGTTCTCTCATTGACATTGTTGTGTTCTCATTAATGTTGTTGTTCTCTCATTGCCATTGTTGTGCTCTCATTAATGTTGTTTTTCTCTCATTGACGTTGTTGTGCTCTCATTAACGTTGTTGTGCTCTCATTAATGTTATTGTGCTCTCATTATCGTTGTTGTGTTCTCATTAACGTTGTTGTGCTCTCATTAACGTTGTTGTGCTCTCATTAATGTTATTGTGCTCTCATTATCGTTGTTGTGTTCTCATTAACGTTGTTGTGTTCTCATTAACGTTGTTGTGCTCTCATTAATGTTGTGCTCTCATTAAGATTGCTGTGTTCTCATTAATGTTGTTGTGCTCTCATTAATGTTGTTGTGTTCTCATTAACGTTGTTGTGCTCTCATTAATGTTGTTGTGCTCTCATTAACATTGCTGTGTTCCAGAGGTGTCAAGTAACAAAGTACAAATACTTTGTTACTATACTTAAGTAGAAATTTTGGTTATTTATACTTTACTGAGTAATTATTTTCAGACGACTTTACATTTTCATGTAATTATCGGTACTTTCTACTCCTTACATTTTAAAAACAGCCTCGTTATTTCTACATATTTCAGTTCGGCTTGTCATCATTCATAAAACATCTTATCCAGATAAACTGCGCCATCCAGAAAGAGTGAATGTGATTGTGGTTGATAAGTATAAACAAATACCATTCTACACATCACATGTCTCGTCACTCTCCAGTAAGCTCAGTCAGTAGCGCAACGCAGTGCTTTAAGGCAGCACTTGAAGTTTCTACCTCGTGCCTGCGGATTCAAAATCCTCCAAAACCAACAGAAAGAGACAAAGTATAGTCCTCAAACACGTTTATTCTGTCTTGTTTTTCACACAGGTCTGTTTGTATTGTTTTACCAGGACAACAAACAAATGAATAATTAAAAAATATTGCTTAGCATAACAGGCTATGCTAAGAAAACTGTGCTACCTTAAATTTCTCCTCAGGGAAAAGTAATGGAGTACAGAGTAAATTTGCAATCGGGGAAAGCAATCGATTGCCAGAAAAATAAAGGATTTACTCTAAATAATAAAACAATGCTCCAAAATAACCTAGAAGACCATACAACACAAAATAGCCACATAATTGCTATTAAATATATATTTAGTGCAAAATGGCTCTTACACAGGCCCTGAGTGGCTCAGCGGGCAAAGACGCTACCACTATGACCCGAGGATCGCGAGTTCGAATCCCGGTCATGCTGTTTGTCATCAACAGTCGGGGTCCAAGAGAGCAAATATTGGCAGTGCTCTCTCTGGGTGGGTAGATGGCGCTCTCTCTCCCTATGACTTTCACATTCCAGTGTCTACTGATTGGTCCAATCGGAGCTGGGGACCCTGTGTGCCTTCCTCCGAGCGCGTTAGGCTCTCTAGTGACGGTGTATCAGCGGTGGTTCGAAAAAGAGGCGGTGGCTGCATCACACGCAACGGAGGAGGCTTGTGCTTGCCTGCACCCTCCTAGAGTCAGGGACATTGCAAAGTGATGGGGAGAGGCCTAACGGAGGGGATGGGCTAATTGGCTACCACTACATTGGGAAGGGGATAAAATTGGCAAAAACCTAGAAATAAATTATTTTTAAAAAGAAAGAAAAAAAAGGCTCTTACATTACTAATTTTTTTTTCCTTTTCAAGGGGCATATATGCAGCTGAAACAGGTAGCCAGTACACCCCAAAAAAATTCAACATTACCATTTTAATATAATACTATAGTCATTACGGCTTTAAGAAAAAATTTATTTTGGTGGTGGCGGGTGGGGTAGTGAACTATATGCCCCTGTGGCACAGCCTAAGTTTTGGCATTTGTTTTCTTTACATTACTTTTACTTTTATACTTTAAGTAGTTCTGAAACCAGAACTTTTGTACTTTTACTTGAGTAAAAAGCTTAAGTTGATACTTCAGCTTCTATAAAAGTCTTTTCAAACCCTAGTATCTGTACTTCTACCTGAGTGTGAATGTGAATACTTTTGACACCTTTGCTGTGTTCTCATTGACATTGTTGTGTTCTCATTAATGTTGTTGTGTTAACATTGTTGTGTTCTCATTAGTATTGTTGTGTTCTTATTAACATTGTTCTGTTGATCTTAA
>BRDA01087243.1:0-10853 GCA_036984385.1 Crenuchus spilurus
ACACGTGATTTTATAAAAGTATTTCACATTTAATGGAAACACCACAACTGTGAAACTTGTTTTGTCGAATAGTTTTTTCAACAAAACAGAATATCCATAAAGTTTTGCGCAAAACTGCAATAGAAACGCGACTAGTGACTCAAATGTGCTCCACCAAATGACTGGGCAGAATGCTAAGGGGTTAGGTACTAACCCTTAAACCCTTATTAAAATGACCACAGTGATCAACCTCAACTTTAATATTGCTCAAAAAAAGAGTCAAATAACATTGATTATTTCATGAAAATGGCTCATTTGCAGCTCTGGGACATATTAAATTATATTAAATGATTGAGTCTCATAATCTATGGATATATACAGCACCTGAGCTTTGTTTGTTTTGCTGGATGTCTGTATATGGTTGAAATGACAAAGAAGGACATCTAAGTTTAAGTCTAATATCCCTAAATGTTCATCTTATTTCATGTCATAAATGTGCAAAGTACAAAACGCTTCAAATCTTTATCAAAAATAATCATAGAGATTCTCTTCAAACGCAGCAGGAACGTAGGAGATGAAAGTGAGCTGATGGAAAGCTTCCAAGTAAAGACCACTCTCCTCTAGTTGTTTGGTGTTGTGCCCTCTGCTCTAATTTTAGCAGTGACGCTAGCACTAGGGTGCTAATGGAGAGACACATTTTCATTCATTAGCTTTTTGTTGCGCCGCACAGCTTCTTCCCCTTGTGCCTCAGTCTCAAGCAGCACTTACTGAGCAGCAGATGACTCACTCATTCACTACCTCTCACACTGTACATTACACCATCTTCATCACACCCTATCATTTACTGTTTCAAACTTTTCATGTCAAAAGTTTGGCTGCTTATTAATTTTGTGGGCCACAGGTTTGAAGAGCACTTTCTCCAATTTTGTCATTAGGTATGAGAACTGACATAAAACTATAACATGCTATCCTTATGGCCTGCAGTAATGGTGACTAAATGTATTAACTTACATTTAGATTGTACACTCAAACACATGAGTAATACCTGTTTACTTTTGTATGTACTATTATTTTTATACCTTTTTTATACCTTTTAGAATGTAGCCCTGCACGTTTCTTTGATGCTACTTCATTTTCCTTCAGAATTTATACAATTTTATAGACACTACCAGTCAAAAGTTTTAGTATACCCCTATTTTCTAGCCATTTACTGCAATTCAAGTCAGTCAAGTCCAGTGAAAAGCTTCAAATGATACAAAGGTAAGTGGTGAACTGCCCAAAACTGAAAATGAATGTACAAAATGAATTATACACAAAGGCTTTTGTCAGGAACATGAAATGGGTTAACAGGTGAAAGCTGTTCAGCAGTAATGGAGGTAGATCAGTCTTGAAAGCTGGTGCTCCAACTTTTCTTGATTACTTATAGCCCCCTCTGTCTGCATAAAAGCAGTGGTGAAAACACTGTGGCACCAAACACTGGTGAGCATCACCTGAATAGTATTGTACTACAGAAAAAGGCAGTTAACAATGGAAGAGAGACAGACCATCATAACAAATAAAAATTGGAATAATTTTCAATAAAAACCGGAAATATTTGTGGTGTTCTAAAACTTTTGACTGGTAGTATATATATATATATATATATATATATATATACAGAGGTAACCCTACTTACGAGGAGTTTAATCTGTGCAGGAGCCGAGCTCGTTAGCTGGTTTGCTCGTTAGCTGGATGCATTTTCCCCATAAGAATACATGTAAACTGATTAATCCGTGTCAGCTGGCCAATATACAGTATACTTTAATATGCTAAATATTGTGTTTATATGTTTTTTTTAAATAAAACACATGAAAAGGAATTTTGTAGTTAAAAAGTAACAAATAATATTAAATAGAATAATAATAGAAAAATAAATTAGCCCTTTAACTTTGTGGAGATGACTGCGCTCATGTAGGCAGGCTTCTAAGGAGGACAGGAGGACAGGCGTACGTGTATGGCATGGTTACACTTATCATATGAAAAGTAAAAGTAAAATTTATGTAACTTTCTTGTTCACTACCTTTTGCTTTCTTTGCATCGCTTTCACTAGCACTTCACTGGACAGCGGTCAAAGGTAATGACTCGTTACCTGGAATACTCATAAGTGGGGATGCTCGTAAGTAGGGTTACCACTGTACTGTATGTATGTGGTGTCTGACAATTCATTTTCAGTAAAGATGATTTTTCAATCTGTGATCAGTGACTAAAACCATTTGGCAGCATACACACAATGAGTTTCAGAGCTGATTCAACTAATTAATCAAGTTAATTATGGAAATATACAAGGAGGCTTGTATACTACACACCAAACCAAACACAGATCTCTCAGGGTTTGGCATGCTAATTGCTGACTAATGGTGAATGAATAATGGCTGCAGGAAATTCTGAAAAGAGAATGGTTACAAGTAGTGCAGAGGCTGTAATACTAGTGCATCTCCAAAAATGAGAATATTGTGAAAAACTGTCATATATTTTATATTATTTACATGTGAAGTGATATATTTCAAGCCTTTTTATGTTTTAATGTTCCCAGCATGCACATGACTTTATTAGACGTTATCCTGATATAAAACTGGAAGAATATAGAACTGGAAATTAAATACAGTGGAACCTTGACTTATGAGTGAATCAACTTATGACTTTTCCCAGATATGAGCCATCACTCTGTAGATTTCTTGCTTTATGATGCTAGCTGAGATCTGCGTTATGAGCGAGTGAGCTTCCAACACCCACCACTACAAGTCACTAGCGAGCAAGAGTGAGTGCCAAGATCAGTGTTGAGAAGAAGAGGTGGTGCATTGGTGCTGACAAAAACCTATTGCAGTTCTGTTATTCACAGAGTAGTCATATCAGATTCCTCCATATTTCTCCCCATTTTCTCCTGAGGTTGATTGTGAATGGCTGATGTAGGACTCACCACATGGTGAGGTATTATTAGTTATTCAGTCATTTATTTTAAAGTACTGTGTCCTAAACCAAAGTGACTTTAATAAAAATCTGCATGTTGTTTGAGAGTATATATGACCCAGCAGTTATTGTATTTGTGTCCATGCACATTTTAGTAACTCTCCATGTGATGTGAAACATTAGAGCTGAGAATAAAGATTAATGAAGCATGAGCTCTTCCAGGGGGATTTCCATGTCAAAAACTTTTGAAGAATATACTGCAGTACAGTAAATGAATACGATTATCCTGTGTGTGTGTGTGAGAGAGAGAGAGAGAGAGAGAGAGAGAGAGAGAGACAGACAGAGAGAGAGAGAGAGAGGGGGCTGTGATTGTGAAGTAGGTTCTTTGATGTTTGCTGGCCCACTTTTAGAAGTGTATTAGAATTTGTCTTGCATGTGTAGCCTGTCAGAAACCTGCAGCCTGCTTTCCTAAGCCTGTATGATATGTGTAGTATTAAAGTGAAGTGAAATGTGCTCATAAAAGAAGCAAAAAATAAGGTTTTATTTTGCATTATTATCCTATATTGCCCTATATACATCAGAGTGAGACCAAAGTCAATTAAAAGGCCCATATCTTGGATAATAAAATATAGTATAAAAGTATAATAAAAAATAATAAAATAAAGTATATAAGCATTTATTTTATAAATAAAAGAGTTTGATGCCATATGTAAAGTTTCAAAATATATTGTTCATTCCCAAGTCCATATATTAAAATTGAGTTACAAAAACAACCCATTCTGTAGTCACTGTTTTTGTTATGTCATGAAAACATCACATCCTCATATACCTGCCATTCAGTCTACAGTTTAGCTCTGTCTTACATCAGTCTTAAAGGCACAGTAACAAAAACAGCTCATTTGTACATGGGAAATGGTCTGGAAATGATAGTCAACCAAATTTGGTACTCTGGAGCTACAATGCTAAAGATAAAAGAACCTTATGAACATTAGTTAGCATCATGTAAACACACTTGACTCACAGCAGCAACCCCAAAATATTTTACTTAAATGTTATAAAAATATTTCAAAATAATTTACTTAATTTTACTTATTTTTTAAATAACAGGGTGTCCATACAGAGTCAAATGCAACATAAAGCAAATCTGGGGTGGCATAACTAGACACAGATGGTGGTAATTGTCAAATACTGCTGACCATATACTTCTACTATGTGTTATATTAATACATTAGATTCAGCTCTAGCAATTGTTCAGACACTAAATATAATTGACTATATTTTGCTCTTTTTACCTGGAGAACGGTACCTTCATATAGAAATATAGTCTTTTGGAGGTGTGATGGTTTGTGAATGAAAAGGGAAAGATGCTTTATAAAGAAGTGGTTATGCTCATTGTGACATGTGTATATCATATTACACTGACAAAGACTTACTGTGACTGCACCTCCCTCCTTTCAGCTACCATCTCTGTCGCACTCTGTTGATGATAGAGTGATACAAAAAATCCTTTGTAATTATTACTTAATTGACCAGAATCACACATACAGCTCTGTAGCACAGTTTCCTTTATCATATACACACAGGCACACATTTGTTTCTGTGAATTGTGGGGAAATTACACAGACTTCCATTAATTTCCTGGAGACTTACTCAAACTTAAATCCCGAATCATAACCTCAAAACTTGTCTTCACCTTCAATTTTCATGATTTATGTTGCAGGGACCAGCATGTAGTCCCTGCAAAGGAGAAAGCACTACTGAACACACTTCAGAAACTAGTACTATACTATTCAGGACATTCAATTCACTTGTGTACTACAGAGTAAAAATAAACGTAAACCTTAACCAAAGGTCAAAGGTCAATAAAATATAAAAATATTTAAATTTGTCATAAATAAATTTTTTTAAAGTTTGTAATGAAAATGTCACACTTTTTGTGAGGACCAACAAAATGTCCCCACTTTTACAGTCACATTCCTATCATTATGAGGACTTTCAGTCCCCACCAGGTCGAAATACAACAACAACAACACACACACACACACACACAATAATACTAATAATACTAATAATAACACACACACACAATAATACTAATAATACTAATAATTCATTCATGAATGAATGAATGAATGAATACTAATAATAATACACACACATATACAATAAGTAATAATAATAATAATAATAATAATGTATCTTTAGTCTGAGGAAACCTTTGTACATTTCCAGCCCATTTACCAGGAATACAGACCCACCAGCTATTTAAATCTTCATGTTTGCATTTATGTCTGCACATGTACTGTGATTTGAGGTGTGACTGTGCCATTGGACCATTGATGTTGCTATGGCAACCACTGTAGAATTAGATTTGATTTTTTTTTTTGCATTGGAGTTGTTTTGATCATGCAGAGCTAGCTTTGAGACTGCATGCACATTTTACACTATGTCTGAGCGAATCATGAACACTTTCTAATTTTGTCTTATTTCTGTGGTGTTATGTGCCTCTTTTACTTCGTCTTCTGGAGCTGCACTGCAACAAGTTCCTGTCAGGTAGTCATGGATAGAGGATTGTAAGAATTTTTTGGGAGTGGCTTGGTGGTCGTTTTGGTAGCTGGAGTTTGACAGCCCAGTACTACACTATATGTAATCCAGATTATTCATAGTCATGGGTAATGTCTGGCATGCTTTTATGTAGGTTAATATATTGACAAGTCATTATCTTTATTCCCCTGAGGTCCACATCCTGGGAATTATATAACAAATTCAATAAAGATGACTTCTATTCAACTCCTGATCAGAGGTTCCCATTCACCTTTTCTTACCAAAAGACACGTCATGATTTTTAGAATTTAGCTCATTGCAACACATGGAGAGCCACTTCGGTAACAGCAGAAGTGCATGTTGCTACAGTACTGTGAAAAAAAGTATTTATGATTTTTTATCTTTTTGCTAATTTATCACTTTGATCACTTTCAGAACTAATTTCAGTATAAGATAAAAACACAAGTAAAATGCAGTTTAAATGATCACACACACACCTCCCATACTACCATCCTGTAGACACCCACCCGACCCTAGTACATTTTGTTATTATGCTAAAATGTTGTTTTTATTGTTATTTTGTTCAGTATTGTTATTCATTGTATTAAAAATGATGTATTTGTCCTGATTTTGATTATAAATGTCTGTATCGCTTTGGCGATACTGTAGATTACACAGTCATGCCAATAAAGCTATATTGATTCATTCATTTATTCAAAACCTATAACACTCATATGAAAAAGTCATTTTCCCATAAACCTTATAAATGGTTATGCCACTTTCAGCAATAACAACCCAATCTAAGGTTTGCAGTGACTTGTGATGAGTGTAATTTGGCCCACATTTTCTTTTGTTGAAATGTTTAAATCTGGATTCATTGGAGGGTTATTATCCCAAGTCTTGGTGGTCATATGGATGTTTATTTTTTTGGTCAGCAGTGGTTTATGCCTTACAACTGTTCCTTTGATGCCTTTTCACCCTTTTTTATGTGGAATTGTGTACTTTGTCCTTAACTGAGGCAAGTGAGGTCTGCCATTGTAACATTGGGAACCCAGCTAAGTGGGATAAACAGAGATAGACAGAAGGTGAACGCAAGGTAATAGGAATTAGACTTTAATATAAAGAAAAAGGAATAAACAAACTCAGAATAAAGACAACTTAAAGCAAACTAGGAAACAAGGCTAGGAATCAAAAGGGGCTAGGACTCAACCAACATAGGAACTTAGACAAGGCTAGGACAGAAACAGGACATAGGCATAACTACGAAACAAGGCTAAGAGTCAAACATAACTTAAGATTGAAACATCAGACATAATACAAGAGATAAACACTATGATGAACAAGATAAATCAAGACAAACCCCAAACAGAAACACAGAATCAATACAGTCCAGAACACTAAGGAATAACGTGCGAGGGGTAGAACATATAGAAACAACATTCAAACACTACAATACTCAGAACAGACACTAAACTTTAAAGAAGAGAGCTAACCAAGACAAGAACAAACAAACCATACACAGGGGGTGAAATGGGCTACATACGAAGAGAACGATGAGAGAAAACCAGGAAAACGAAAACAACGCCGAGCAATGATTGACTGGAAAGTGCTGCTTTTAACTAAACTGCTGTGATTACTAAATGTGGTACAGGTGAGCGTAAAACCGGAAGTGACATCAGGAGGTGAGGTGCATAGTGGGAATTGTAGTACGGGAGTGATGGTGAATGATGACATGAATGGGGCTGAACCAGGGAGTGAACTACAATATAAACTGAATGTGAGAAAACAGAAAACAGAACAAGATCAGGACAAAACATCACAGCCATTCTGTAGATGTTTTTTTTTTGTGACCACCTGAATGAGTCATTGATGTGCTCCCTTAGTAAGGTGGTCACTTCTGGGAAGGGTCACCACAGTTTCACCATTTGAGAACATGGAAACTCCACTCAGATGGGGACTCGAGCCCAAGACCTCAGTGCTGAGAGGTGAACATGCTAACAACCAAGCCACTGTGCAGCCCCCGAAGTCATAAGTCATATATAATAAATAAGCTTTATTATGTATGTGGTAAAGGTACATTATCCTATGAAAATAATTGTTATGTATTTTATTTATTTATTATAAAGAAACTCAAACTAAACACTGTGGTTAACAAACAAAAACAAAGCTGAGGCTGTGGCAATACTGAAACCATACAACATACAACACACATACATGCACATACACAAACATTTACTTGCATTCACAAGCATTCATGAACCTTTAATGACTGACAAAGGACTCAGAAACATGAGGAAGTTATATAGCAAACACTGATTAACACATTACGAAGGGACAGGGTTGTGAGCAGACAAGGCACAGGTGCTAACAATGAGACATGGCATGACATGGCTAGGGGTGGAGACATAACACGAACATGACCCATGGAAAATGTAAACAAACAAAGCACGTGAAGACATGACGTGGGTGTGGGCATAAATATAAGAACGTGGCGACAGGACAATGTGTGAGACGTACAAAGCACATGGCAAACATAAATAAACACAGAACATGTGGACAATACAGAGACTAAGACAAGGCAGAGGCCGGGGGTTGTGGGTGGGGTGGTATATGACAGTGTCATGATAAAGGGGTTAAGATTCATTGTTATATATTGCAATACTCTATCTAAAGAATCTAAAGTGATATTTAGATAATGTTTAGTGAAAAAAACTGTAGAAATATGCTAATTTGCACCCAGGTGTGCCCAGCTTTTGGACGAGTGAAGGTCTCATTTAGCAGTGTTTTGTGAGTGTTTTGTTCACTCTAAATGACCCCCGCTGGTGACATCTTAAGGGCGATAACTACTGAAAAGCTACTACAAGCACATCCAAACACATTGTGCTAAGCAGTGTAGGGACTTTCCAGCATAGGCTATGAAGAATGATAAATTCATATTCAAATATCACTCATGATGGAAGTACAGTACATTTTACATTCTGAGCTTCAGGGATTATGTCTTAATTTAGCTAGAGCTTATTTTTGTACAGGTGAGCTCACATGCTGGTCACTCTGTATGGCCATGTTCTCCAGTGCCAGTTCTCAGGTATATCCATGTGCCCATATGCTGCAGTGCCAATCTAATCTAACTTGCTTCCCAGGTGGTCTTGGCAGGGATGTAGCATAAAAAGTCATGAGAGAGCAGGAAAAAAACAGAAATAACATTCTTTTTATGACAAATTTTATGGTCAGAAAACACCAACTGAGCTCAAAATATTTAGCTTGAAACACATATCTGTACTCCTCTATTATTTAAACAGTTCTTTTTGTCACATTGGTCTTTTCAATGGATTTCTGAAAACAGCTAAGTGGTCCATGCTCAACCTACAGATGTGTTCTTTCGTAGAATTGTTGCAAGTTTGGATGTTATATTAGCCAAAATTGTATTAAAACTGAAAATGCAGAAATTTAGTGTAGAATTTAAAACGATAAAATCTTCATTTTACAATACATATACATATTTTAAAAAATACATTTTAATCTTCACAATGATTAAAAGGTTCAGTCACCAGGTGGGAGGAGTGAATGCTGTTCTGTTGTTTGGTGAACTTTAGGAGTTTTGTTTGCTGAATGGTGGGTGGGGGCTTGATGTTGGCTCTAGGTTAGGGTGACCAGATCTATGATGACAAAAAAAGAGGACACCTCAGAGGTTTTTTTTTTTTTTTTTTTGGTGCTTGAACATAAACTGTATTATTATTAATCATTAATAAATATTGACAAATTATTATTTATATTTTATAAATAATTACTAGTTACTATTAACAATATACTAATAATAACTATTAAATTTATTATGAATAATAAAATTATAAAATCAACTTGTAAACAACTTACAGGTGAAAACGGAAGCTGTTTGAGGGAGGGACAGTGGCGACGGCCAATCACACATTAGCAAGAAACGACAGAGCCAATAGGTGATCTTTTGGGCGGCCTAAAGGGAAACTGGCTTGGATTTCTGCTGGGTCCTAATGCTCGCCCAAGTACATTTAATATAGCATATCTCACTCAAGTAAACAAAATAGTGGGAAGGCGAGATTAGTTTGGGAAACGAAACGCTTCTCGGGTAAAACTAAATCCCGGACGTTTATGAAATTCCGCCCGGATATGTTTTTTAAGTCTCAAAAAGAGGACATATCCAGGTAAAAGAGTACGTCTGGTCACCCTATTATATGTTCAACTTCATTCAACCTTGGTGTAGTTTCACTTTCTATTTGACAGTCCATCCCTGAAGCGAAGACCAGTGGCTGTTGGATGAAAGGCCATTTAGGACCTAATGAAAAAGTTCAGACTGCCAGTTCAACCCTTTTTCTGCATAAGGCTAATGTTAGCATGGTGACAAATCTTTGATTAGCATTTTGATTAGCCTAGTTTTGAGTAATCGTTATGTGGCATCTCTAATAAAATTGGGATTAGGAGCTTGTCCATCTTCACAAAAGCAGCACTGTCCAGTTGTGGATGGAATATTTACTAAAGCAATCAAACTATCGTAAGATTTGAGATTTAATTAATTATTTAATCATTTCCTAAAGAATCACATTGAACTGGACATTGGCATGTGTGTTGTTGATCCATGGCTGTTAGTGATGAAGGGACAGAGTAATAATGGTGAACAAACACCGAAGCAGATGTTAGCAGCATGTATGTGTATACAAAGAGAGTGAGAGGGGGTTTGCTTTTTTTGGCTGTGTGTCACACTCTCACATAATAGCTTTTGAGTAACTGTGCGAAATAACAGGATGAAACTAGAGTGGCCAAAAAGGCTTAGATTGAGCCCGTATACACTAATCACACTAATCAGTGTGAGCGTGCACATTTGTGTGTGGGAAACATGGATAAGTGCGTTCCAACAGCTTTGACCACTAGCCTGCCTTAGTTCTATTCTGAGCAGCTGCATTATAAATTATACATCTTTCTAAACCAGTCAGAGGTAGAGACATGCACCTGGGGACTTGACCAATCCTCCTGCAGCCCAGGATATTCCATCAACCAATGAGAGATGAGTGCTGTTTTACAGCTGGAAAAAAGGAAAAATAGTCCCAGGATCTCTTCCTTTAATAATATAGACAATAACAAAGAGTCCAAGTTGAAATCTGACTGTTTATAATAAAAATGTAAAAATATTCACATATTTAAATACTAAGAATCACAAATATATATACAGACACAGGGTTAACGCCCACTGAGCATGATCCTAATTTCTGGACTTACATAACAAACATACACAAACAGACACACACACATACACATACACACACACACACACACACACACACACTATGCCAACTGTATATGAACGCTGATGTGATTCACTTGGTATTTGCACACAGCAAAAGCAAGTCATCCAA
>BRDA01087244.1:0-25000 GCA_036984385.1 Crenuchus spilurus
TTTCTGCCTGTAAATAATTCTCATAAAAGGAGAAAAAAGTCTAAACAGATTAATATTCTGAATATTTTAAGAATGGAAAATCAAACATTGTCATTTAATGGTAATATTAAAAATTAAAAGAGCTGAAATGATTCATTTGGTTATTTTGGTGTGATTCTAAACTTTGTACAGTGATGCCTGAAATTTTGTGAGAGAATCCTAAAAGTAGATAAAAAGAATATATTCGACTTGGTCATTTGTTTATTGAGGAAAATGGTCCAATATTATATGTCTATGAACAGCAAAAGTCTGGACGTTTGCTTTAAGTGCCTGCTGTGACCTCCATGTACAGAAATAACTGCACGACTGCAGTAATTAAACTTTTTTCAATTCAGAATTCATTGTTCCATCAACGATGCCAAACCTTCCTGATGCAGTAAAACAGGAGTAAACCATGATACTACCACCACCATGTTCCACAGTTGGGATATTTTTTTCATGTTTTCGTTTCTCGAAAAGCCAAAAAGATCTGTATTATGTAAAAAAATGTTTAATATTTTTGTCTTGTTTGTTTAATTCTCTTATCTACTTTTAGATTTGTGTGACAATCTGATTAAGCTTTAGGTCAAATTTATGCAAAAATATAGAAAATACTAAAAGTTTCACAATCTTTCAAACAGCACTGTATGTGTGTGCTGTGGTTACTGTGTGAATGAATCACTCCTGATTATCCCAGCTGATCTTCATACTGTTTCCTAAAACAATCTCCAGCAGGAAAGAAATCCCAGCAACGTTCCTGATACATCTTCCACACGTACGACTCCTACAGAGGGAGAGAGAGACAGAGAGGGAGAGAGAGACAGAGACAGAGAGGGAGAGAGAGACAGAGAGAGAGACAGAGAGACAGAGAGAGAGAGACAGAGAGAGAGAGACAGACAGAGAGAGACAGAGGGAGAGAGAGACAGAGAGAGAGAGAGACAGAGAGAGAGAGAGAGACACAGACAGAGAGAGACAGAGAAGGAGAGAGAGAGAGAGAAACAGAGATTGAGAGACAGAGAGAGAGAGAGAGAAACAGAGAGAGACGGAGAGAGATACAGAGAGAGACAGAGAGAGAGAGAGATACAGATACAGAGAGAGAGAGAGACGGGGAGAGAGAGAGTCTCAGATTTGCTGCTCCGAATTTTTTTTTTTTTTTGCCAATTGCTCCGAATTTTTTTTTTTTTTTGCCAATTTTCTTCCCTTCCCAACACATCCCATCCACTAGGGGGCTAGTGCACTTTGCACTGTCTCTGACTCTAGGAGGGTGAAGACAAGCACAAGTCTCCTCCGTTGCGTGTGATGCAGCCACCACCTCTTTTCTAACTACCGCTGATACACCGTCACTGGAGAACCAACACGCTTGGAGGAAAGCGCAGGATTCCCAGCTCTGAATGGACCAATCAGGAGACGCCTGAACCAGCGGACATTACAATGTGAGAGTGACAGAGAGAGAGAGAGCTCCATCTACCCGCCCAGAGAGAGCACTGCCAATTTTGCTCTCTTGGGCTCCGGCTGTTGATGGTAAACAGCATGACCGGGATTCAAACTCACGATCCTCTGGTCATGGTGTCAGCGTCTTAGCCTGCTGAGCCACTCGGGGCCGCTTGCTCAGATAATTCTGAGAGATAGATCTCTCTAGTCTCACATTTGTCTCCTCTTGATGTGTTATGTCAGATCTCAGTAGACTCACATTCTTCTCAGATAATATTCCTGTTTACTAAAGACAGGCATCTCAGCATCACTCAACCATTTCTCATCCAGGACTCGGAGTCTTCTCAGTTTTGATGCTGATGTGACTACACTGTACTGTTGGTTTATAGTGTTTATGTCTCATTTATGTCTCCTGCTGTGTTCAGGTGGAACAGAGAGGGTCCTGTTCTTGTTTTGGGAGAACCATACAAGTAACAAACGACTGAGTCTTACCTGACCAGTGTGTTCAGTCTCATCCTTGTTTATCAGATACATCAGGAAGAATCTGGAATGGGATGATAAAGCATGTTTAATACACACTGTATGGTCATTAAATATGTGGACACCTGCGTATCACAGCTACATCAGCATGATGGACATCCTGTTCCAAAACTATGCTCCTGGGTGCTTCTGTTTCACAATAATAGCACTTACAGGGCGGAAATTTCATAAACTAACTTGAAGGATCCTACAATGCGACGTTTAATGTCACTGAGCATTTAATGAGGCTGAAACTACTGAACTAGCAGTTAGGAGTCCACATATGTTTGTGCATTAGTCTATTACATTACTGTGTGTAAATGTGTGTGTGTGTTTATGTGTAAAACAGAGCTGTTATCACTTACAGGTAATTGGCCAAGTTGTGTTCCTCTAAAGTATGAGTCTCAAAGCCGTGTGGAGTCGTGTCGAAGTAATCGCTCCCAATTCCACAAATAAAACATTTAGTCTGAGAACAAATTTCAGAAACTTTTAAGTGCACAATCAATAACAGTTTCATCAAGAATGTTATTAGTATTTCTAAGTTTTTGCCCAATTTTATCCCCTTCCCAATGTAGTAGTAGCCAATCAGCCCATCCCATCTGTTAGGACTCTCCCCATCACTCTGCACTGTCCCTGACTCTAGGAGGGTGAAGACAAGCACAAGCCTCCTCCATTGAATGTGATACAGGCACCGCCTCTTTTCTAACGACCGCTGATACACCATCACTGGGGAGCCAACGCGCTCAGAGGAAAGCGCAGGATTCCCAGCTCTGAATGGACCAATCAGTAGACGCCTGAGCCAGCGGACATTACAATGTGTGAGTGATAGAGACTGAGAGCGCCATCTGCCCACCCAGAGAGGGCGTGGCCAATTTTTGCTCTCTTGGGCTCCGGTTGTTGATGGCAAACAGCATGACCGGGATTCAAACTCGCGATCCTCTGGTCATAGTGTCAGTGTCTTAGCCTGCTGAGCCCGTTTCTTCAATACTAAGACTGATATGGGAATTTTTTGCCAGTGCCAATATCCAATGATATCCAGTTGATGCTGACACTCTGACAGTAGCCCATTAGAGACATTACTGATGTCAATCATCGGTCAAATCTAAACAGACCGACTTTCTGAAACACATTTCTCTCAATAGGGACACAATACAGATCACTGTGCATTGAATAAGTGTTATAACTGTGTGTGTACTGAAGGAGAGGACTTGATGATGCTGTAATATATCACAATAATAATTTAACAAAATGTAAGGAGAATCCTGTGTTGTTTCTTACTCAGGTAAAGATCAGCTCTGATAAAGAAATAATTCATGCTATTAGTTTTATACCTCCATGTCTTCCTTCACTTGTTCCTGCTGGTCTCTTAACTCACCAAACGCGTCGATGATCAAACCTGCACAGAAAGCAGACTCTATAAATACAGACACCAGAAGGCTTATGCTATAGTCATCATACAGTAAATAATCAACATCAAACACACTGTACACAACAGGGGCGGTCCTAGCCTGTTTGGTTCCCTGGGCTAACAGCCCAAAAATGTTCAGCTTCTTTATGACAAAGTGTAAGAAAAGGCAAAATCTACTACACATGATTATATACACTGGCTGAATGAATGGGTGAATAAACGAATGCGTTAGTGTTCTCACCCTGGATGATGGCGAGGAGGATGACGATGACGAAGAAGAAGAAGGTGATGTCGAATACGACCCGATAGAGCTCATACTCATCACCTGCTGGGTCCTCAATCTCATCACCTATACCCCCACCTGCCCTCACACCTACATACATGTGGAACAGGTAACACTGAGAGGGGGGGGCAGTGTGAGAAATAGAGAAAACAAGGAGTGAGAGGAAAGGAAGAGACAGAGAGTGAGAAGAAAGAAAGAGAGAGTGTGAGAATGAGTAAGGGAGAAAGAGAGACAGTGAGAAAGAAGGGAAAAGAAACAGAGTGAAAAAGAGAACGAGAACGAAAGAGAATGAAAAGACAATGAGAGAGGGAAAGTGAGAAAAAGTACGAGAGTGTATGAATGAGTAAGAGACAAAAAAAGAAAATATATATAGAGTAAGAGAGACAAAGTGTGAGACAGAGAGAGAGAATAGAGGAGAGAAAAAAAGAATAGAGAAAGAGAAACAGTGAGAGAGAATGAGAAAGAGAATGAGAATGAGAGAGACAGAGAGATGACGTGCGAGAGAGAGAGAATAGAAAGAATGAGTGAGAAAGAGAGAAAGAGAGTGAGAATGAGTAAGAGACAAAGAAAGAAAATATATAGAGAGAGAGAGTAAGAGAGACAAAGTGTGAGACAGAGAGAGAATAGAGAATGAGAGAAAAGAAGAATAGAGAAAGAGAAACAGAGAGAGAATGAGAAAGAATGAGAATGAGAGAGACAGAGAGATGAAGTGCAAGAGAGAGAGAGAATAGAAAGAATGAGTGAGAAAGAGAGAGAGTGAGAATGAGTAAGAGACAAAGAAAGAAAATATATATAGAGAGTAAGAGAGACAAAGTGTGAGACAGAGAGAGCATAGAGAATGAGAGAAAAGAAGAATAGAGAAAGAGAAACAGAGAGAGAATGAGAAAGAATGAGAATGAGAGAGACAGAGAGATGAAGTGCAAGAGAGAGAGAGAATAGAAAGAATGAGTGAGAAAGAGAGAGAGTGAGAATGAGTAAGAGACAAAGAAAGAAAATATATATAGAGAGTAAGAGAGACAAAGTGTGAGACAGAGAGAGCATAGAGAATGAGAGAAAAGAAGAATAGAGAAAGAGAAACAGAGAGAGAATGAGAAAGAATGAGAATGAGAGAGACAGAGAGATGAAGTGCAAGAGAGAGAGAGAATAGAAAGAATGAGTGAGAAAGAGAGAGAGTGAGAATGAGAAAGAGACAAAGTGCAAGACAGAGAGAGAACAGAGAGAGAGAAACAGTGTGAGAGAATGAGAAAGAGAATGAGAATGAGAGAGACAGAGAGACAAAGTGCGAGACAGAGAGAGAATATAGAGAGAGAAACAGTGAGAGAGAATGAGAAAGAGAATGAGAATGAGAGAGAGAATAGAAAGAATGAGTGAGAAAGAGAGAAAAAGAGTCAGAATGAGAAAGATATAAAGTGCGAGACAGAGAGAGAATAGAGAGAGAGACAGTGAGAGAGAATGAGAATGAGAGAGACAGAGAGAGACAAAGTGCGAGAGAAAAAATAGAAAGAATGAGTGAGAAAGAGAAAGAGTGAGAATGAGAAAAAGACAAAGTGCGAGACAGAGAGAGAATAGAGAGAGAGAATAGAAATAATGAGTGAGAAAGAGAGAAAAAGAGTCAGAATGAGAAAGATATAAAGTGCGAGACAGAGAGAGAATAGAGAGAGAGACAGTGAGAGAGAATGAGAATGAGAGAGACAGAGAGAGACAAAGTGCGAGAGAAAAAATAGAAAGAATGAGTGAGAAAGAGAAAGAGTGAGAATGAGAAAAAGACAAAGTGCGAGACAGAGAGAGAATAGAGAGAGAGAATAGAAATAATGAGTGAGAAAGAGAGAAAAAGAGTCAGAATGAGAAAGATATAAAGTGCGAGACAGAGAGAGAATAGAGAGAGAGACAGTGAGAGAGAATGAGAATGAGAGAGACAGAGAGAGACAAAGTGCGAGAGAAAAAATAGAAAGAATGAGTGAGAAAGAGAAAGTGTGAGAATGAGAAAAAGACAAAGTGCGAGACAGAGAGAGAATAGAGAGAAATAGTGAGAGAGAATGAGAAAGAGAATGAGAATGAGAGAGACAGAGATAGAGACAAAGTGCGAGAGAGAGAATAGAAAGAATGAGTGAGAGAGTGAGAATGAGAAAGAGACAAAATGCGAGACAGAGAGAATAGAGAAAGAATGAGAATGAGAGAGACAGAGAGAGAGACAAAGTGCGAGAGAGAGAGAGAGAGAGAGAGACAGAATAGAAAGAATAAGTGAGAAAGAGAGTGAGAATGAGAAAGAGACAAAGTGCGAGACAGAGAGAGAATAGAGAGAGAATGAGAATGAGAGAGAGAATAAGAAAGACAAAAAGAGAGAGAGAGATGTTGGTGATAATAAATTGTGTTCCTTGTACCTCCGGCCACAGGTATTTTTTTAATAGCCCCGCCCAAAAGTGATCTTTGTAGCTGAGGTACATTTGCAATGAGAATGTTCAAGCTTTACTAAAACAGTTAAAAATCCAATTTCTAACCAGAAACTGTAGAAGACAACTGAGCTTCTGTATAAATGTTGTCTTCCATTGCAGTTCCAGGACTGTAGGTGTTCTGAATTACAGACAATGATGGGTGGGGTGTGACGTGAGTTATACAGAAGGGGTCCCTGTTTTATGCACAGCACAGAGGTTTTTTTCTACAGCTTCTTATTAGATTAAATTGGACTTTTCACAGTGATCTGTAGAGCTTCTACAAACTCACATGAGCATGAAAAGAGGGCGTGTCTATCTCAGTGTGCTCAGTTACTCACAGTCATCATGTCGTCACACTTCATGTCCGGCTCGTCTTCGTCTTCACTCTTATTGTAGAATTTGCGGAAGAAGTTGAAGGCCACAACGGTGTAGAGATACACGACCACGGCTAACAGGCCTACTGTCATCATCAGCTAGACACACACAAAACACATCTCATCACATGACATCACATCATAACACTGCAGGTTCGTACAACCCCAAATTAGAAAATGGATAATATAAAAAATGCTAAAAAAAATGAATTAAAAGAACCACACATTGTCGCCCACAATACGAACCTAATATATGTCATGTTTTATTTGCTCAACTTCATTTTATTTTATAATATACATCCATTCCTGCATCTGAGATCTGCATCACATTCCAAAAAAGCTGGGATGGTAAAGCATTTACCACCTTTGCTGTTCCTTCTCACAACACTTAAAGCACTGAGGACATCAACACGTCTTAAGATGTACAACAGTACGAAGTGGTCATCACATTTTTCATTTCTAAATTCCCCAACATTCTCTACTGGGGACAGATCAGGACTGTAGACAGGCCAGTCCCTGCACCCTCTTCTTCCACAGCCAGGCCTTTGTAATGTGTGCAGCATGTGCTTTTGCCTTATCTTGTTGATAAACAAGGACATCCCTGGACAAGATGTGGTCTTGACAGCAGCATATGTTGTTCTAAACTCTCAGTTTACTCTTCAGAGTGTAATGAAGCTTTGCCAAGACCAGAGAACATGTTTCCATTGTGTGACGGTCCATCCCGGATGCCTCAGAGCCCAGAGAAGTCAATACCACTTCAGTACTTAAGGTATTTTTTCCACACTGTAAAGTTTTAAGCGGTGTTTGTGAATGAAACTCTGTGTTGCAGTGCTTGACAAAGGTTTGTTGAAGTAAAAAGTTTGTCCATGTGGTTATATCAGCTATTGATTAATGACTGCTCTCAAGTTACCTCATTACTAGCCCTAAATTGCCCCCGTCCCAACTTTTTTTGAGCTGCATGTCTGAAATGCAGGAATGGATGTAAAATAGCATGAAGTTGAGCGAACAAAACAGGAAATGTCTTGACAATGTAAGTGACACTCTGCTTCTTTAATTCAATTCTACATACTGTCCCATATTTTGTGATTTGGGGTTGTAGGTGAAGAGGTTAAAAATGAAGAAATGGCAACCTCACATTTTTAGTGGGGCTGCAAACACATTGTTCACTTTTGATTCTGGATGTGGAGGTGTTGTACCTGTTTTCCGTTGTGTGTAACAGAGGACAGGATGGTCCGCAGTGTTTTCACTCCCATGGCGATGTCCAGCAGGTGACAGGCGAAGAAAAAGTTGTTGTAGTGGCCGAGCAGAGACATCACAGTGTACCAGACGAGATAGAGGAACGTCTGGAGAACAGAGAGAGCTTTACAGGACCACACTGAGGTAAGTATGTGTGTGAGGTATTACTTATATAAGAATGGAGGTATATAAACAATGCAATTTTGGAACAGTCTAGATAATAATAATAATAATAATAATTGTTATTATTATTATTATTATTATTATTATTATTATGCAGTGCCTTTCACATACCAAAGGCTGCTTTACAAATCAGGATTTAATATAAAAAAAATATTTTTTAAACTACCACATTGGGAAGGGAAGAAAAAAAAAAAAAATAAAAATAAAAAAATAAAATAGGCCCAATACTGCAGCCGGTGCCTACGCCAAAGACCATAGATAATTAACCTCTCCGCTAATATCCTCTTCCGGGTTTTTATGGCAGAAATTTCATTCTATGACATCAAGTGGTTTGAATGACAATAAAGCTGAGTCTGAGTCTGATTTTCCACAACAAAACACTTGATCATGCAGATAATCTTCACAGATGATCTACTGTATAATACTCCTCTGCTTACATTATCTGTGAAAACAACTCCGAATTTCCAGATCTGATACTTTATGTCCACTGCTGTGAGCCTGAAACAGAAAACAGAAGATTTACTTTGTGTCCTACTGTGAGATTCTGATCCATGAATAAACAGTTACTGCACTCATTTACTGCTCCATCCTAAACATTTAAAGAATGTTCTGATGAAGGAGATGTCTGTTTCTCAGCATGCTTTAGTACCAAGCTAGCATGGAGTTGTCCTGTTCCTCTGGTTTCTTTTCACTCTGTTTACTGACGTCCAGCGAGGCCAGGTCCATCCCCAGCAGCTCCGCAATTCTCTCTCGGCCATAAATATCCCCATACTTATCTAGAACCTGTACAAAGGCAGCAGGCCTGATTCAGAGATCCTGCAGTTTATATCTGATATCAACCACTTTATAGTTCTACAGTTACAGACTGTAACTTTCTTCTTCACCCTGTTCTTCAATGGTCAGGACCCCTACAGAACAAGCAGATTATTTTCAGAACTGCAGTGACACTGATGGGGTGGTGGTGTGTTAATGTGTTGAGTGGATCAGACACAGAAGAGAATAAGCTACCAACCAGCAAACAGCCATCCAATAATAAAGGACAAACTGTGCTGAGCTGCTGTCTCTGACTTTATATCTACAAGGTGGACCAACAAGGTAGGCGTGTCTAATAGTGAACAGTGAGTGGACACAGTGTTTAACATCTCCAGCAGCTCACACACTAACACACCACCACCACATCAGTGTCACCGAGAATAGTCCTGACTATTGAAGAAGAGGCTGAACAGAGAAGTATACAGAGAAACAGATGAGCTACAGTCTGTAACTGTAGAACTAAAAAGTGCATCTACACTCTACACATGACTTCTCATCTGAACAGTCAGAGCTTTGTGGATGTGTACAGTTACTATGTTGAGTAATTTGTGCATTAATTGATATAGTCTTACCTTTCGTTTCACAAACTTGTCCCAGTAGTTGTTTGGATAAGAGCTGAAATGATTAATGTAGAAAGAAATTTGCAAATTAATATTAACTCAGCCGTAATGATAAGACAGTCTAAACACCCGCATCATTGCACATTGATTTCTTAATTTTGTAAGAATTCTCTTTAATTTCTTATAAATTACAGTGTATTGTCACTTCAAACGATCAGATTAATGTGGTTTCAATTTAGTGCCGAACACTAAACGTGTAGCAGCTTTTAGATTTCTAGTCGTAGAAAATTATTTTCAGGCTGCGCAACACCGAAGGGACATGATTTAGGTTCACATTGTTGCCACTAGAGGGCGGCCTTCAGCAGGACAGAAGCTGAGTGCTCAGTTCTATTTGTTTGAGACAAAACACTTATTCTAAGTGAAGATATGACGTGTTATTTGAAGGACGTTTAATTCGTTCATATGACTCCTCCCCTTTTGGGTGGAGTTTAAAGAAAAAGCATGTCACAAAATTTTGAATAGAAGGAATGAATTTAAGGTGGTGTTTTAGGGGTTAATGCAGCTCATTCGGACACTGTGTGAAAATTAGTTTATCAACCAGAGGAAATCTGTACACACTTGCTGAACTCTGGACTCCCAAAAACAGGCCATATTCAAATCATGTGAACTAACAAAACAAACAGATTTGGAGATTAAATAAGATTCTGGCTGCTTTGACCTGCAGTGTGTAGTCAGTCATTTCCAGGCTCTCCCAGTCAGACTCATGAAAGGATGTGAGAGATGATTCTCAGCTGAGAAGCTGAGATTGTGTAAACTCACGGTGTGTTGAGCACGAGTCTGTCCCACTGTCCTTTAATATCATCATCTTCTGGCTGCTCAGTGATGTAAAGCCCATCAAACTCCAGCTTTCTCGCCAGCTCCTTCTCTCTCTTAAAGATGACCAGCGGGATCTACAACACACACACAGGATAATAAGTTGGTTTGACATCATTAGGTTTAATAACATGAGTTTAATTGATTATTCTGTTATATTTGTATATAAAACAAAGACAATAATATATGAATATGTATGAAGATGCATGTGTGTTACATTATTACTAATATTTAATAAAATGATGAAAATGTCTAAAATGAATGATGTAAGTCACATGTATGTTTTGTGTGTTTAATGTGAGTGTTATTGACTACAGACACTGAAACACTTCACATTTCTTCTGCTAATAGTGAGACGATCCCTAACACTGCAGCAGCCGAGCACAAACACAAAGCTAAGCGGCTGTATTCTGGCTTCATCATAACAAGTGTAGTTTAGTAGAGCAGACATCCAAAGTCTTCCTGAAGTTCCCGGGAGTCTCCCACATCTTTAGATGCCCACAAATTACATACAATCACACAGAATCTAGAGCATGTCAGCAAACTTCATTCCAAACCTATTCATCACTGTTCATCAAAAACATCATTGTTCTGTATAAATTATTAGTCTTTTCACTTATTCACCGAAAGTGTCATTTCTGCCAAATAATTTTGGTTGCCAAATATTCGGTGCATCCCTAAACCATACAGACTATGAATGACTTTAGCTGAAGTTGTTGTAATTTGCCCTTTAAATTGTGAGAACGATATACGATATCAGTCAAAAGCTAAATACGCCTATAAATGAATATGTACTTCTCATTATCTTAAACAAAGTTTAATCCAACAACAAATACATAATTACTGATTATAATCATTTTTTTTGCCTTACATTTCTAAAATATCTGAATAATTTAGATTTATATACATATAACCACAAGAAGCAGTTTTAACGAGGACCCAAGTGGCTCAGCAGGCTAAGAAGTTGACACTATGAGCAGAGGATCATGAGTTCGAATCCCGGTAATGTTTTCGCCATCGACAGCCCAAGAGAGCAAAAATTGTCTGTGCTCTCTCTAGGCAGGTAGATGGCGCTCTCTCTCCATCATTTGGGGATCCTGCGCTTTCCTCCGAGTGCGTTGGCTCTATAGTGTATGAGCGGTAGTTTCAAAAGAGGTGGTGGCCACATCACACTCATCAAAGGAGGCTTGTAAAGCGATGGAAAGCCCCTAGCGGATGGGATGAGTTAACTGGCTACTACTACATTGCGAGAGGGAAAATTTGGTAAATACTACAAATATATATTTATTTTTTAAAGAAGCAGTTTTAATAAATAACAAACACAGACTTGGAACATTTGTTAAAACCTTGAGGCAGTTGTAGCCGATGATGCAGATGAAGGAGATGACGGTGTGGAGGACAGCGAGGAAAGCCAGTGTGGGCTGCATGTATCCTGTGCTTTCCTCCAGAAAATAATACACAGGGCCTTCTTCATCATCATCATCATCACCATCCTCCATGCCAGAACCATCTGTATCCCCACCAGAACCTTCAAAAAGCCCAGAGCCTTCAAACGCACCAGAACCTTCAAACTCATCACCTGGAGGGGTATCTGACACCTGAGGGCAACAACGATCATCACTATTAATTTTTTTAAAGCAACAGTATCATGAAAAATGTCACATGCCCACATGCAGCCAATCATTCAACACACCTTTGATGTCTAAATGTCTTTAGGTTAACTGGAGCTATGAGGCTTATGTGGCTAACAAGACGCAGAATATTGTAGAGAACCAGCTAGCAGTGTGCTAACGGCATACCTGTAGTTCTACAATTTCAGACTGTAGTGCACCTGTTTCTGTGTATACTTTGTTCATCATGTTCTTGAATGGTCAGAACCCCCACAGAGAAGGTGGATCATTCTCAGTGACACAGACGTGGTGGTGGTGTGTTAGTGTGTGAGCTGCTGGAGATGTTAAACACTGTGTCCACTCACTGTCCTCTATTAAACACGCCTACCATGTTGGTCCAGCTTGTAGATGTAAAGTCAGAGATAGCAGCTCAGCACAGCTTGTCCTCTGGTCCTGATGCTGTCGGCTGGTTGGTGCTCTATTTTCACTCCAGTAGTGACACTGAGGTGTTTAAAAACATCAGCAGCTCTGACACACACTAACACATCACCACCACATCAGTGTCACTGAGAATGATCCACCTGCTCTGTGGGGGTCCTGACCATTGAAGAACAACAATGTATACAGAGAAACAGATGGACTACATACATGAAATACATTGTTGAACATTTTACTGCACATTCTTACAGTGATGCAGCCAAAGACAAACCCGAGTTCTCATATGTTTCTCCCGAGAAAGGCCTCAGAAATCTCACTTCCCATTTTGACTTTTAGATACAATTACATGAAAATCTCACGTTGCGCAATTTGTCACACGTGTTAAGATCTCAATATGAACTCCACCATTTCTCACTCGGAAGTCTTCTCAGATTTTAAGCTGTGATGTTTATCTGGGCCAGATTCGTTTGTCTCGTGATTTTTTACATTTCCCCTTTGGTGATATTCCAAAGATATTCCAGATACACCACATCTGAAATCTCCTGGAATATGAATGAGAAACATTTGAGCAATAAAATGTTCTTGGGTTGTGTGGGATTCTTTAAAATGTACACATGGAGATGAGTTAGTCAAAGCATTAAAAATCAGACAGACCCTGTAGAAGAGCAGAATGAAGTTCAGGGCGAAGGCGATAAACAGAGCCAGAAAGCGAAGGTTGTAGAAGTTGCGAGACAGATAGTTCTGTGGATGAAAAGCAAATAAAAGTCAGTAAAAGCAGACAAAACTTGAGTTCAGAGGCAGGACAAGCTCTTTCCTCCCTACCATGAATTTATTTCTTTGAACATCCAGCTCATTCCAAAGCTCAAATCCTTCATCTCGTGCTGATTTCTTCTCTTTCTTGGCTTTGCTGGTCTTCTCCACCTTCTTTGGCTCCGGCGGCTCCTCAGCCTTAACCTCCGCTTCCTTTTCAGCCTTCTCACCGTTTTCAGTGCTGTTAATGAACATTTTATCATTAGAGCAGAGGGTTAGGTTTAAGTTTAAGCTTAGGTTTAGTTATGCTAGATATAGATTGAACAGGTGGGTTAAGTTTAAGTTTAGGTTTAGGTTTAGTTATGCTAGATGTAGATCTAACAGATGGGTTACGTTTAGGTTTAGTTATGCTAGATGTAGATCTAACAGATGGGTTATGTTTAGGTTTAGTTATGCTAGATGTAGATCTAACAGATGAGTTAAGTTTAGGTTTAGGTTTAGTTATGTGAGATGTAGATGTAACAGATGGGTTAAGGTTAGGTTTAGTTATGCTAGATGTAGATCTAACAGATGGGATAAGCTTAAGTTTAGATTTAGTTATGCTAGCTGTAGATCTAACCGATGGGTTAAGTGTAAGTTCAGGTTTAGTTATGCTAGATGTAGATCAAACAGATGGGTTAAGTTTAGGTTTAGTTATGTTAGATGTAGATGTAACAGATTGGTTAAGTTTAAGTTTAGGTTTAGGTTTAGTTATGCTAGATGTAGATCTAATAAATGGGTTAAGTTTAAGTTTAGTTATGTTAGATGTAGATCTAACAGATGGTTTAAGTTTAAGTTTAGGTTTAGTTATGTTAGATGTAGATGTAACAGATTGGTTAAGTTTAAGTTTAGGTTTAGTTATGCTAGATGTAGATCAAACAGATGGGTTAAGTTTAGGTTTAGTTATGTTAGATGTAGATGTAACAGATTGGTTAAGTTTAGGTTTAGTTATGCTAGATGTAGATCTAATAAATGGGTTAAGTTTAAGTTTAGATTTAGTTATGTTAGATGTAGATGTAACAGATGGCTTAAGTTTAGGTTTAGGTTTAGTTATACTAGCTGTAGATCTAACAGATGGGTTAGGTGTAAGGTTAGGTTTATGGTAGTTATGATAGACTTGTTAATAAAAAGTTTGACTTTGACTTACTCGGCTTTCTCCGGCTCAGGCGGAGGCTCTTCTGCAGCTGCAGCCTGTTCACCTCCAGTTTCTTCTGGCTGTAATAAACACCACAAAACATACATTTCAGCAACCTTTCTGTCTGAAAGAGTATGTATTAATTTTTCACACTATGTCCACTTATGATGTGTGGTTTAGGTTATTAAATCAATGTTTTATTAAAAAAAATGTAGATTAAAGGGGCAGGACTAAAATGATGAACACTGAATGGATGGGGATAAACTGCTGTAAAGTTAATGGGTGGAGGTAAACTACTGTATATTGAATGAGCAGGATTGAATAGGATTAGTATTAGGGTTAGGTTTAGGGACAGGAATAGTGCTGGTAGGGATAAGTTTACGGTTAGGTTTAGGATTGTGGTATGGTTCGTAGAATGAATTCTATGTTACAGCCTACACTTAAAATTATAAGGAAAACATGAAGCTAGTGGCTGAAAACTAAATTTTGTCTTCTCTATCATAAAAATAGTTTTTTGTTAATATTTGCAGGTGAGGGCCCCGAGTGGTTCAGCAGGCTAAGATGCTGACACTGTGACCAGAGCATCGCGAGTTCGAATCCCGGTCATGCTGTTTGCCATCAACAGCCGGGGCCCAAGAGAGCAAAAATTCTAGGGTGTTCTCTCTGAGTGGGTAGATGGCGCTCTCACTCTCATGCTCTGCAATGTCCGTTGTCTCAGGTGTGTACTGATTGGTTAATTTAGAGCTGGGAATTCCTGCGCTTTCCTCCAAGTGCGTTGGATCCCCAGTGACGGTGTATCAGCGGTAATTCAAAAAGAGGCGATAGAGGCTTGTGCTTGACTTCACCCTCCTAAAGTCAGCAACATTGCAAAAATGATGGGGAGAGTCCTAATGAATGGGATGGACTAACTGCCTACTACTACATTGGGAAGGGGATAAAACTGGCAAAAGTATTTGCAGCAGAGAATTTTAACTTTTAATCTTTTTAAACTTTTACTCACCTGGTTGAAGAATAAGTTTCAGCCAAATAAAACTTTTAAAGATGGCGTTTAAAAAAACATGCAAAGAATTTCATGAAATTAATGTTTAAATGTTACTTCATCACTAATTAGTACAAAACATTTAGTCCCAGTATCCTTTGTGATATCATACCATTTTCCTTTTAGTTAAAGGAGAACCCTCTGGAGTTGGGGGCTCGACTGGAGTTGTGTCCCCCATATCTCCCAGTCCACCGGGGGTATCGATGCCAGGGATTTTCCCCACATCTGCCTCTGAGCTTTCCTCGTCTTCTTCTTCTCCACCTGCTGCTTCTGTAAAGTCCGTCACCCCTCCTGCCTCTTGTTCTTCCCCACCTCCAAGTTCTCCAGGCAGGTCTCCATGCACTTCATCCTGAGTAGGATCTGGCATACTGGCCAAGATCTCAGTCACTGTGATGTTTTTAGCTCCTTCTACCAAACTGCCTCCAAACAGAGTGTGCCAGACGAGCAGGAAGAGTCCTTTACAGACACTGTAGATGAAGTGAAAGATGCCCAGTAAGATCGTCCAGAGAAAAGAGATGATTCCAACAATGATCTCTTTTACAGTCATCTTTCGGAGTCTCCGGTATTGCCTCCGAAGGTTACGGAAAGTGAACATGCTGAAAAAGTTGAGTATGCTGTTGAGGAAGTCTGCAAACGCAGAGCTGGATTCTGGTTGATTGTTTTCTCCTCCACTTTCTTCATCATTTCCTCCTCCTCCTCCTCCTCCTCCCTCTCCTCCCTCGAGTATTTCTTCAAAGTCTACCCCTTTCTCTTCTTCTTCCTGTTCCGAGATCTGGGATGCAATATTCATTTCAAAGATGGTGTCTTCACAGAAGTTGACGAAAAGCTCCATTTTCTCAGACTCTCCACCCTCGTTCACCACGTCAAAAATAAACTGCCTCTTAGACTCTCTGACCTGAGGCATCTCCCACTGCCTCCGGTTCACCTCGCTAATCTCAAAGTAGATACGCTCGATCTTCCGGCTGGCACCCATGATCTCGATCCGGCCCAGGAATGGCCGGAAGTAGTTCAGGACACTCTCGGCCTGCTCCAGGAAGTTCTGCAGCCTCGTGTCATGAGGGACGTGCTCGGACAGGTTGGTCAGGAGGACGGCGATGTTGAAACCGATGTCTTTTGCCGGTTCTTGGAAACGACTAGCAAACTCCTCATAGTTTATCATCTCGTTCTCATCCGCCTCAGAGCAGGAGAGGAGGAACTGTATCTCTGAAGGTGTGTACTGCTTCTGACTGTCCATGGCTTTCTGGAAGTCCTTTTTCGAAATCAAACCTCTGGGATCTGTCACATAGTCTCGGAAAGCGTCCGAAGCGACAATGTCTTTCAGTTTTAGGAACATGTCGAAAAATTTGAGAATCATTTCAACATTACTGGAAGATTCTACCAGCATGTCCACCATCTGACGAGCAATTGTGCCATTCACAACATTACCTGAGGAATAATAAAGAATTTTACATTAAAGAAATCTCTTTCTATTACACAGTTATACTATGTCTGCTAGACCTGAAGTAAGATCTGTATGAGATTGGTGAGGTTTGGAGGAGGACTTATACAGAAAACACTATGTACTGTAGGTGACTATTGAGATGTAGCACTTATTGTTACAATATAGCACAATATTATTAAAGGAGTAAAATATCCATCCAGAGGTTAAAGAAGCTCTGCCGACACTGACCCTCCAGCAGAGAGAGCAGCATCACCACCATGTCCTTCTGCAGGTCCAGCAGCTCTTTCAGCAGACCAATCTGACTTGAATCCTGAAACAGAACATACATCCTGTACCACAATAGGTGGCCAATATCCTACAAACTACTGAATAATGCAATTTATTAATGAAGTCAATGTAACCGAAGGTGCAGTCTGTTTACAGTCATACAGAGTGGCAGGTTTACTTGTGTTTCAGGATGACACCTTTAAACCCAAAACAGCAAGCTGACCACAGTAGGTGTGCAGGTGTGGATGCTGAGGATTACAGATGTTGTTATGCATTCACAACTGCAATCTCAATTCATGCAAAGACAACACAAAGTTTATTACCGAAACCAAGTTAAACATACAAACAGCAAAATATGGGATCATGGAAACTACAACAGTTTCACAACGTTACAAACAGGGAGAACAAAACTGACCAAACCAAAAAGCATGTTTAATATTCAGGGTTGGGAAGGTCAGCACATTTCACTGCAGTTCACTGATAACCTGGACAAAACCGAAATAGACTGTAGTTGTAATTTGCTGTTGAAATACCTTGAAACTACAACATTGTGACTCCACCCATTGTCCACTTTATCAGAGACCCCTCTCTTGTAGCTCCACCCACTGTCCACTTTATCAGAGACCCCTCTCTTGTAGATCCACCCACTGTCCACTTTATCAGAGACCTCCCTCTCGTAGCTCCAACCACTGTCCACTTTATCAGAGACCTCTCTCTTGTAGCTCCACCCACTGTCCACTTTATCAGAGACCCCTCTCTTGTAGATCCACCCACTGTCCACTTTATCAGAGACCTCTCTCTCGTAGCTCCACCCACTGTCCACTTTATCAGAGACCTCTCTCTTGTAGCTCCACCCACTGTCCACTTTATCAGAGACCCCTCTCTCGTATCTCCACCTACTGTCCACTTTATCAGAGACCTCTCTCTCGTAGCTCCACCCACTGTCCACTTTATCAGAGACCTCTCTCTCGTAGCTCCACCCACTGTCCACTTTATCAGAGACCTCTCTCTCGTAGCTCCACCCACTGTCCACTTTATCAGAGACCCCTCTCTCATAGCTCCACCCACTGTCCACTTTATCAGAGACCCCTCTCTCGTTGCTCCACCCACTGTCCACTTTATTAGAAACTCCTCTGTTGTAGCGTCATCCACTGTTCAGTTTATAAGAAACCCCTGTCTTGTAGCTTCACCTACTAAAACCCCTCAGTTGTAGCTCTACCAGTCGTCCACTTTATCAGAAACATCTTTCTTGTAGCTCCACCCTCTGGCCACTTTATCAGAAACACCTCTGTTGTAGCTCCACCCACTGGCCATGTCATCAGAAACACCTCTGTTGTATCTCCACCCACTTTACTTTATCAAAAACACCTCTGTTGTAGCTACACCCACTGGCCACTTCATCAGAAACACCTCTGTTGTAGCTCCACCCACTGTACACTTTATCAGAAACACCTCTGTTGTAGCTCCACCCACTGTACACTTTATCAAAAACACCTCTGTTGTAGCTCCACCCACTGAAATCTCTCAGCTGTAACTCCACCAGTTGTCCACTTTATCAGAAACCGCTCTCTTGTAGCTCCACCCACTGTCCAGTTTATGAGAAACTCCTCTGTTGTAGCTCTTGCTGGTGTAGTTACAGACTGTGTTCACTTGATGTCCTTCATTAATGGTCAGTTTCTGAACACAGAGCTGCTCTTGTCTGGATATTTTTGAGTATTGGTCACTCGCAGTCTAGCAGTGACACTGACTACAGCATCACCACACACAATACCATCATGTTACCGTCAGTCCACTGTGAGAATGATCCAGCACTCCATTAATATCTGGACTGCAGTGATGTTGTGGTCAGACCAGCGATGACGGAGGTGGAGGAGCTGATAAACTGTACAGTACCAGATGGAGTTTTAAGGTATTTCTAATCAAATGTGCAGTGAGGTTTATAATAGTAAAAGGGTTTTGATGTTATATTCCCAACCCTGAATACAGTGTAAAGGCCTATTCACACAAAAAAAACATCAGAATTTAAAACAAACAGGTGTATTATCATCGTCTTTCACAGCGAGTCTGAAACTGATGGACTGTGTAAATGTATCAGTCAGAGCTGCTACTGATGTGTTAAATCAGGCTGTCCAATCAGAGCTCAGCTGTCATGTTTACAGACAAAGCAGGTCTGCATTTTACATCACAACATGAACATCCCCCCAATTCTTAGATAATTCAAAACGCTGCCTACTGAGATCCTGTCCGATAAGGGAGGAGGAGTCAGATGCAGGGTGTGATGAAAGGTTTAATTTTATAGAAATTACCCTGCATAATCAATCAATCAATCAACAATAAATTTATATAGCACTTTTTACAACAGACGTTGTCACAAAGCAGCTTTACATAATTGGCATAAGACAATTTGAATCAGTGCAAAACCTGATGTGAGCAAGCCAAAGGCGACAGTGACAAGGGAAAAACTCCCTCGAGGCCGGAGGAAGAAACCTTGGGAGGAACCAAGACTCGCAAAGGGGATCCATCATCCTCTGATCAGACTACTGATAGTAATTTACATCATCAGTTAAGTCTGACATTGTGCTCTAGTGTAAAACAATAATGCTATTAATAATAGTGATGATTGCATCCATCCGAGGTCAAATTAAAAGTGTAGTAGCACTTTGAATGAAATGAAAGCACATCAGACTTGGTGTGAAGGTTCCAGTACGTTAAGGTAACTAAGTTTCAGACTTGGTGTGAAGAGGCCTTAAGTGTATACTAATGTGTGGTTAAAGGACACGTCTTATCAGGAAAGACTAAACAGCTCCTAATCCATTCTCAGGCTGTCGGATCCTCCTGCTTTTACACATTCTTCACCACTTTCTGTTTAAGTCTCAAACATCTGAGCTGAACTGAGACATAATATTGAAATTAGGAATGTACCATGTGTAGAGAAATGCCAACATCTGCCTCTAACTGTGACCTCACAGACAGAATATTTATGAATATTTTACTAGTATTAGTATTACAGTCAAGTCTACACCACCTTCTCTACTTTTTACATTACAGACTTATTTTACAATAGATTGAGTTCATTTTTACCTCAAACATCTACGCACAATCACCAATAATGATGAAAAAAAGTTTTTAGAAAATCTGCAATTTTATTTTACTGACAAAAAGAGGTTTTAGTTACATATCTGTACACACCCTTGGCCTAATACTTAGTTGATGTACTTTTGGCAGCAAATAGAGCAGGTATCTTGGGAAAGAATCTACAAGCTTGGCACACTTGTTGCTGAACATTTTTGCTTGTTCCTCTTGGCATGTCCTTGCAGGTTCAATTGAGAGCGTTGGTCCACAGCCATTTTCCTTTTGGCAAACTCTACCATAAAGGTGTGACTTGTGGAGTGCTGCCTCGATCCATCTCCATAAGGATACACTGGAGCTCTGTCAGAGTGACCCTTGGGCTCCTACTCACCTCCCTGGTCAAGGCCTGTACTCCTTCAGATCGCTCAGTTTGGCCAAGACTAGGAAGACCCTTAGTGATTCTAAATGAATTTACAACAGGTGGACTCCAATTAAGCTGCTACAGAACCTGTGCAAGCAGAGTGGAGTCAAATGTCCTCTGGAACACAATCCTCTTTTAAGATAAAACCTGGAGGCATCAGATTCAAGTGCAGAAAGGGGAGCAGTGACTAAAAAATAAAGGAAAAACAATCCCAAAACACTAAACAAAACAATTTGTGCTGCAGCCGGGGATGAATAAGTGCAGTGGAGGTGGAAAGGCGTGATGCACACACGGTTCCACTGCTACAGGGAGAGGCTCTAAGACCTGAGCTGCGGTGCCTGGGGTGTGTCTAAACCTTTCCTTCCTTTGCATGACAAATGCAGCGGCATCTCACCGGAGCCTCTACAGAGCCTAAGCGCACCTTAAGAGGGGCTAGGGCATGTAAGCCTCCCTGCTGGAACCCACTGAGTGTCAAAAAGAAGAGAAGCTGCTGTACTGCTCCACGGATGGAATTATTCACAAGGCTTGCAGGTTTACAGGTGGGATTCATCCTCAGGCAACAAAAATCATCCAAATCTATCCATAAAACAAAGGAAGCAATGTCCCTGGCCTCCTTAAACAAGACTGAGAGGAGGCCAGGGACTGGGAAAAGGAGATATGTGGGATAGAAGTCAGGGCAGAGTAGGACCCCTATAAAAAACTGCAGACCAGGAAACTGAAATGGCTGAAATGACTCAACTCTAAACTGAAGACCGGAGCCTTTAAGAAAGTCAATAATCAGCTGAACGTGATGAGCTGAATACTGGTGCTTACTAATAAGGGGACAGGGAATCGCCCCAGCGGCCAATCACTGAGCTGGAGGAGGAGGTAACCCAGTAATGACAAGAAAAGGACCCGGCCTAGTGACCAAATGTACCTCAGCTCACTTTTGGGTGTCATATCAAAGGATGTGCACACGTGTGTACATAAATTACATTTAGATTGTTAAGAAATTACCAGAAATGTCTAAAAACTTGTTTTACTTTGTCAGTGTGGGCTATTTTGTGTTGATTTTTGTTATAAAAATTGAACCCAATCTTTTGTAGAAAAAGTCTGTAATGTAATAAAACATAAAGAAGGTGACATATTAAACTAGACATGTGTACGCTAATAGTAGATAAAGTGTAAAGACACTGTGAAATCCAGTTCCCATCACCACTGTACAGAAATGGGAGTCAGTATATTTGTCTGAAGCACTGGTAAGTCTCGCTGTGTACAGCAGTGGATTCAGACACTCTGAGAGGGGTGAGCTGGGGTGCAGAGAGGGTAGAACACAAAAACAATCACTTTGATAAATAAATAGAGTGATACATACTCTTCCCTGCACAGAGCATGTGAAAAACAGTTCAGTATTCATCAATAAAACATTCCTTTATTTCAGAGCAAGAACAGCATTACATTCCAAAGTACTGCAGCCATCTAATAAGGAATGTAACACCTGTCAACTTCATAAAAACAGCATCTAATCTAAACACTCCTGCTGAAAGCAACTCACATTATAGCTTTTATTTCATGCTTCTAAACTAAGAAAAGCTCATTATTAGACACTTTTAGTCCAAATTTAAAATGCACGGCATTAGACTTACATTTATAATAATATATTAGGATTCTACAAATTTACAGCAGCAACAAAAACATCTTCAGATACAATCTTCTGCAAAAGTTTGGGCACTGATTTTCTAAGTGAACAGAAGTGGACACGTCCTCTGCTTTGAAGAGACTTGTTGTATTTCTTACAATTTAAAATCCAACCAATCAGCAGCCACGGCCTGAACTTTAGACCAGAAGGTTTGGGACTGGAAGGTTGTTGGTTTGATCCTCTGAGCCAGCAGGACACAGCTGAGGTACCTGACACCAGCCTGTCACCTGGGCACCACAACAGTATTACCCACTGGTTTGGGCTCACTGTCCCTGTGTATGTGTGTGTGTGTGTGAGAGAGAGAGAGATTTCATTTGTGTGTATGTGTGTCTTCACTTTTTGTGTGCTTACTAATGTGTGTTTATACTCACTAGTATATGTGTGTGTATTTGTGTGTATGTTTGTGCGTTCACTAGTGTGTGTGTGTGTGTGTGTGTGTGTGTAGTATTACTGTGTGTGTGTATGTGTAGTATTACTGTGTGTGTGTATGTGTAGTATTACTGTGTGTGTGTAGTACTGTGTGTATGTGTAGTATTACTGTGTGTGTGTAGTATTACTGTGTGTGTGTATGTGTAGTATTACTGTGTGTGTAGTACTGTGTGTATGTGTAGTATTACTGTGTGTGTGTATGTGTAGTATTACTGTGTGTGTGTATGTGTAGTATTACTGTGTGTGTAGTACTGTGTGTATGTGTAGTATTACTGTGTGTGTGTGTGTGTGTGTGTGTGTGTGTAGTTCTGTGGTGAAACAGCTGGCTCTTCCTCTGTAAAGAATTGTGCGCTGACTTGTGTAGAATAAGTCGTGCTAAAGTCTGCTCACTGTAGAGGAAACGTGAAGTTTTTTTTTTGTCTTAGAAAATCAACAACACATGCTGGCATGAGCAGCGGTGTCCAAACATTTGCATCTGATAACGCTGTATTTCTCAGATATGAGAGGTAACAGAACGGCTGTAACAGTGTTTACAGGACTGCGAGTGTAAAGCTAAGAAAAGTAAAAACTCACCTGAGCCAGTTTCATCATCATGTGAGCAAAGACGTGAAGAAACCCAACAACAGCATCCCACAGTCTGCTGTGAGCTAAAGACTGCTGATTACCAGTACAGGGACCCTGAGAAGGAGAACCACATTATTCACAGTAAATGATCATTATTGTTATGGGCTTAACCTCCTAACAGGAGAGAGTGTTTAAATAACGTTCTGTCTGAATCTACACACCCACTCCGGGGGTTTTTATTCAGAAACTACATGCAATAAATGCAGATAGATACGGCACTGAAGGGACATGATGTAGGTTTAGAATCGTGCCACAAGAGGGCTCCATTCAGCAGGACAAAAACCAAGTGCTCAGTTCTATTTGTTTGGGACTCAAACATCAGCAAAAATCGATACTTTGTAGCTGAAAATATGACACTTGGTTTATTTGGAATAGAATCTTTAATCAGCAGTCATTGGAGATGGTAGAGACACTGATGGGCCTTCTTCACCATCGAGTACATGTGGTAGGACCATGACACGTCCAGAAGATGTGAACTTGAAAGTATCTGAAACCATCTACCGTACTCTTTCCACTGCAGCTTCGTTTATACAGACAGCTCCTCTCCTGCTTTCTGCTGCAGTCCACAATCAGCTCTTTTGTCTTGCTGACATTGAGAAGGAGGTTATTATCCTTGCACCAGCTCACCAGGTGGTTAATCTCTTCAAGGTAGGCGCTCTCATCATTGTTGGAGATCAGATCTACCACGACGATGTCATCAGCAAACTTGACGATGGTGTTATAGCTGGAAGTGGCCATGCAGTCAGGAGTGTACAGTGAATACAGCAGGGGGCTTAGGACACATACCTGGGGTACTCCAGTGCTAAGGGTGAGTGTGGGTGAGATATGTTAGCCTACACGCACTGCTTGTGGGCTGTCCTTCAAGATGTTGGAGATCCAGTGACACAGGGATGGTCCCAGATCTACCAACTTGGAGGTGAGTTTTGAGGGGATAATTGTACTAAATGCTGAGCTGTAGTCAACAAACAGCATTTTTACATAATTACCCTTACTGTGTGTGTGTGTGTGTTCACTTGTATGTGTGTGTATGTTTACTTGTGTGTGTGTGTGTGTGTGTGTGTGTGTGTGTGTGTGTGTGTGTGTGTGTGTGAGACAGTGCCTGTATAAGTGCTTGTCTGTTCTGCTGAAGGAGACACAATACAGATCATTTACTTAAAGGCACAGTAACAAAAACACCCTGTTTAATTTGAAAGGACAGGAAATTATAGTTATAAGTCCTTTTAGTGTAATTATACCACTTAAATCATTTAGAGATGAACTGCACACTGACTGTTGTGACTGAAAAAAGAATAAATCCTGTGTTCAGTACCAGCACTGATCAGAAACAGTACCAGACTCACCTGGATGTACTCAGTTAGGCTGTTGAAGACCTGCTTAGCCACAGTCATGGCCTTTGAGAAGTTCCTTTTTCCCGGCTCGTCTATGATCTCTTTCCCAGAATAATACCAGTAAAAATCGCTGATGGACTCCTGCACACAGTTCAGAGTAAACAATCGAAAACAAATTCTTTTTTTAAATCATCAAATATAATCCAATCAGATAAACACACATAATGTCCAATAACTGCATGTTAATAACTTAAGTAACTTGTAACAAGCTCAACCCTAATCTTACAGCACCTGTTATAATAATAATAATAATAATAATTATTATTATTATTATTATTATTAAATTTTATTTTTTTAATAAATTACTATTCAAACATTGTAACTAATGAAGCAAAGGTTTGGGCACCCCACATAGTCAGTCCTTATTAACAGAACCTTTGGCAAGTATTACTTCTAAACACTTTTTGTAGCAGCTAAGAGTGTTTCGGGCCCTACAAAAACATGAATGTGGGAGGAATTCGGGGAGGCCACAAAAAGCGATTATCGAAAAGCTGCTCAAATGTTCTGGCAAACGTGATGTCAGGTGGCTCATGAGATGATAG
>BRDA01087244.1:30000-35500 GCA_036984385.1 Crenuchus spilurus
TAAATAGCCAATCAATAGTCAGTCATTTCAGTATATGAATACTGACACCTGAAACAGACATAGTTCTGTTCAACTCAAATCTAATCTAATAATCTAATATATTCTAATACAGTAATTGTGCACATCCCTGATAAGGACACAGATATAATCACACACACACAGATGCAGGAAGGAGAACGATGGTTTACAAAGCTCCAGTGAAGCTCACGCTTCAGCATGCAAAACTACTGAACTCCTGAACTCAGGTGTGTATCAGTAAGACCAACAGGATCAGCTGGACAGGTCTGATTACAGATGATCTGATAACAGATGGGTCAGAAAATCAGATGATTGATAACAAATGGGTCTGATCACAGGTGAGTCTGATAACAGGTGAGTTTGATAACAGGTGGGGCTGATCACAGGTGGGTCTGATAATGGGGGTTTATCACAGGTGAGTTTGATAACAATTAGGTCTGATCACTGGTGAGTTTGATCACAGATGGGTCTGATCACAGGTGGGTCGGAAAACAGGTGGGTCAGAAAAAAGGTGGGTCGAATAACAAGTGGGTCGGATAACAGGTGCGTCTAATCACAAGCGAGTTTGATAACAGGTGGGTCTGATAACAGGCGGGTCTGCTAACAGGCGGGTCTGATCACAGGCGGGTCTGATCACAGGTGAGTTTAATAACAGGTGGGTTTGATCACAGGTGGGTCTGATCACAGGCGAGTTTGATAACAGGTGGGTTTGATCACAGGTGGGTCTGATAACAGGCGGGTTTGATAACAGGTGGGTCTGCTAACAGGCGGGTCTGATCACAGGTGAGTTTAATAACAGTTGGGTTTGATCACAGGTGGGTCTGATCACAGGCGAGTTTAATAACAGGCGGGTCTGATCACAGGCGGGTCTGATCACAGGTGAGTTTAATAACAGGTGGGTTTGATCACAGGTGGGTCTGATCACAGGCAAGTTTGATAACAGGTGGGTTTGATCACAGGTGGGTCTGATCACAGGCGAGTTTGATAACAGGTGGGTTTGATCACAGGTGGGTCTGATAACAGGTGGGTTTGATAACAGGTGGGTTTGATAACAGGTGGGTTTGATCACAGGTGGGTCTGATAACAGGCGGGTTTGATAACAGGTGGGTCTGCTAACAGGCGGGTCTGCTAACAGGCGGGTCTGATCACAGGTGAGTTTAATAACAGGTGGGTTTGATCACAGGTGGGTCTGATCACAGGCGAGTTTAATAACAGGCGGGTCTGATCACAGGCGGGTCTGATCACAGGTGAGTTTAATAACAGGTGGGTTTGATCACAGGTGAGTCTGATCACAGGCGAGTTTAATAACAGGTGGGTTTGATCACAAGTGGGTCTGATCACAGGCGAGTTTGATAACAGGTGGGTTTGATCACAGGTGAGTCTGATCACAGGCGAGTTTAATAACAGGTGGGTTTGATCACAGGTGAGTCTGATCACAGGCGAGTTTGATAACAGGTGGGTTTGATCACAGGTGGGTCTGATCACAGGCGAGTTTGATAACAGGTGGGTTTGATCACAGGTGGGTCTGATCACAGGTGGGTCTGATCACAGGAGAGTTTGATAACATGTGGGTCTGATCACAGGCGAGTTTGATCACAGGTGGGTTTGATCACAGATGACCTGATTTAGAGGTGAAATTAAAACGTTCCAGGGAACTCTGAGGATGTGATTGTCTCTGTAATTAATCTTGTGGTTACAGAAATAAACAGCATCATATCTTCTGGTGCTTCATTACATGAAAAAAAAATCAAATACAGAATCAGGCTGGTAATCAATCTTAAGACGTCTTTTTGGGGGACGCTTGTGAGTGGGGGCTCGTCCGGGATTTGATCTTCCAGTATATTTGACTGCAGAAAGAGATCTTAAGTGTAATATTTATGATTTTGAGAATGCAGTTTTTATAAGACTATGGATTATGGAGAAATATTTGAGATTTAAAGTAGATGAAGGAGGTCTCAGTTCTTCATCACTAAAGGATTTCAGAGTGATCTCAGATCTTTCTGGCATTTAAACCGTCTGTACAGGTCTGATATTTTACATAAACGTTGATATTTTGAATAGTTTGATGAAATGTTCTGAGCTGAGCTGGGTTCATTATTCACACGGCAGAGTTGTGGAGTTACAGCAGATCAACGAGAAGACACTCGAAACCAAAAACACACTACTGTGTGTGTGAGCTTGTGAGAGTGTGTGTGTGTGAGACAGGAATTGTGTGTGTGTAAGTGTGTGTACACTGAGTGTCCAGTTTATTACACCACCTCTTTAGCTACACTTAAAATGTTCATGTCTCAGTAGTGTCTCTTAAATAACATCTCAGATCTACTGCTCAGATGTTTCTCCTGAGCATAAAGCCTCTGTAATGTCATACGTCTCCTTAGACGTTTGAGTACAAATCTCAATAAAGTCTCGATATAGTTTTGTTTTGATACATCGAAGAGCAATGTTTGATAAATGAAACTTTTCTATGTAGTCCGTTTTTCTGTATACCCTGTTAGCCTCCTTTCACTCTGTTCTTCAATGATCAGGACCCTCACAGGACCACCAGATAACAGGTGGATCATTCTCAGTGACACTGACATGGTGGTGGTGTGTTAGTGTGTGTTGTGCTGGTACGAGTGGATCAGAACTGCAGTATATGGTCAGTGGAGCTGATCATATGGACAATGAGACAGACATTATAAACTGAACACTCAGTGAAATCTTTGTGTTTGGGGATTTAAAGTCTTTCGCTTGAGCGACGTGTTAAGAGATATAAAAAAAGAGAATGATAAAAGTAAAAGGGACAGAGAGAGAGTGGACAGAGAGAGGAAACCAAGAAAAGGGAGAGAGGCGTTATTTACCCCGCTGTAGCTTCATGTCTGAGGCCCAAATAAGGAGAGGGAGGGAGGGAGGGAGAGAGAGAAAGGAAGAAGGAGGGAGAAAGGTGGAGTGAAAGAAAGAGAAGGATAGAGAAGGAGGGAGAAAGAGAGGAAGGGATGGAGGGGAGGAGGGGGGATAGAGGAAGTGACAGAGGGAGAAAAAGAGGGAGGAGAGGAGGAGAGAGGGGTTGGAGAGAGAGAAAAAAAGAGGTAGAGAGGGAAGGAGAGAGAAAGCGTGAGAGGGAGGAATTGGGAAAGAGGAATAGAGAGAGGGAGAGAGAAAGATGAAGAGGGAGGGAGCAGGAAGTAGAGAGATAGAGGGAGGGAGAGAGAAAGAGTGGGAGGGATGGAGGAGAGAGGGAGGGATGGAGAGAGGGAGCATGGTGATGGAGAGAGGGAAGGTGAAGGTGAGTACAGTATAGATGACTGGGAGTAAACAATGAATTATTACAAGGGCTTGAGTGATATTAACATTTTATCACTGATATCGATACTAATATTAATGAGCTAAAGACTCAAATAACCAATAATATCAGCGGATATAAATTTAAGTAGTCAAAAGTGAAACCAACAGCTGACATAAGCAGCGCTTTAAAGGTTACATTTGACATTTTATGATGATGATGTTCTACATTAAACTGAACAGTGACTGCAAATATAAAAACTGATCACTGTTAACTTTTACCAATGAAAACTCTACTGATATTGGATCAGTTTCTCTATTAAACATACAACATATTTAATAATAATAATAATAATAATAATAATAATAATAATAATACAATTATTTTTATTACTATTATCAATGATACTATTACTACTGCTAATAAAAATAATAACAATAATAATAATAATACTAATAATAATACTACTAATAATTATAATAATAATAAAAATAACAATAATAATAATACTACTACTACTACTACTACTACTACTACTACTAATAATAATAATAATAATAATAATAATAATAATAATACTACTACTAATAATAATAATAACAATAATAATAATACTACTACTACTACTACTACTACTACTACTACTAATAATAATAATAATAATAATAATAACAATACTACTACTACTACTACTAATAATAATAATAATAACAACAACAACAACAACAACAACAACAACAACAACAACAACAATAACAACAACAACAATATAGCAGCACATCTGATATCAGTAAATATGAATTATCTGGTCTATATCAGCTGATTTTATTGGCCAATTGATTTATTGGTCAAACCAACATCTCACAGTCAAAACATTCAGTCAATGATATTAGACTTGGGCTTGTCTCAGGTAAGGAGATGGCAGGATTATAATGATCATAAATGATGACAATAGATGATGAGAATAAATGATTAGGTGGACTGGACAGCTAACTGGTCTGCATGCTGGAGTCACTGATCATGGAGGCTGGACAACACGTCCAGAACCTGCCAGCAGGTCAATACAATAATTTTCACCATCATGTGTTCACATTTACATCCTGTGCATTTTTTTCTATCTTTCTCTCTTTCTAATTGTTTTCATTGTTATTCAGCGTTTTTAATAATCATTAAATGTTTGTATGTTTTTTGGGGTTCAGTATGTTGACACAGTGGGTCAAAGTATAAAAATAATTGTCATGCCTTAAAGGTAATGTGCTAAAAAAAATACTAAACACTGGCTTGGTGAACATTTTTAACGTAAAGGCAAAATGGTCCATATTCACAAATGGCCAAATTAGCCTAGGACTCCTAAGTGTTAAAGTCACTTTAATCAAACTTTGTCTCACTATTTTCTCATGGTTAACATGCTGAAAAAAGGTCAGGAGTGCAAAACTGAAGCTGTCGATAGAGAATGTAGTAGATTCATTACGAAACAAAACAGTCTTATGCAAAAGTCAGTGCACCACTGTTCAAACTACACGTTTTGGGACCAAATAAACACATTTTCTGTACATTAAAATGCTCAGTTTCTATTTACTTTCTGAACTAGACACACATACAAACACAGATATCATACAATATTTGTACTATACCTGGTATACACATTTTATTTAATTCCAGGATGTTAAAAATCAGTAAATAAAGAGTTAAGTGTGCATTACAATGTGCAGAAATGTGTGCTCAGTAGAAGACTGTCACTTATTTACACTTAAAACATCAATAACAATTTTAACCAAGGTTTAGCCAGGGGTGCACAAATGTTTGCATACAACAACATCGATACCTGTAATCAGGCTCAGGTTTGTTCCTTTTATGCAGATTTATGACTGGTGTTGGAAGTCAAACTGAAATAACTGACTTACTTGTCCCTTCCTCAGACACCATTCCCAAACCTTCTGCTTTATTCTGCCTCTCGAAAGCATTCAGATCCAGAACACTGCAAAACAACATGGAACCACTTCTGGATCAAGCACAGCAATAATAAGACAAAATTTACATTTAATATACACACTCACCAGCCACTTTAATCACTTTTACAGTATCAGCTATTCTAGTGATTATTAGTGCTTACTGAGGCTGTTTATGGACTAATATTTCCTATTCTAGTGATTAATAGTGTTTATTGAGATTGTTTATAGACTAATATCTCCTATTCTAGTGATTAATAGTGTTTATTGA
>BRDA01087245.1:0-13641 GCA_036984385.1 Crenuchus spilurus
ACAGAACTAATTCAATTTTTTGTCTCTTTGCGAGTGAGTGAGTGCCCACCGGTCTGGTCCAAGGTTGATGGAAGGCTGACTACTATTCTCTCCATTATGCTTCCCTGTTTCAGATGCCCACCAACGACCAGCTACTGTGGCCTGCTCCAGATACCCTACTCTACTGCCTACATTGGAGTTCAAATGGACTTTCTGGCCGTTATCAATGCACCCACTATCATCATCATTCCTGTCACACTACTGTCACTATATCAGCTCACCTGAACTTTACAACAAGATCCACTGTCGCCGTTGGCTTGCTCACCGGGGATTAGGGATTAATGATTTTATGTCTGTTATTGCTAACCCTGTAAAGCTGCTTTGTGACATCAGTTGTAAAAAGCACTATATAAATAAAATTTGATTGATTGATTGATTTGATATCCGGGATGAGACAGGAAGCCAGTGCAGTGATTTTAGAATGGGAGTGATATATTCATACTTTCTGACCCTCATTAGGATTCTGGCAGCACTGTTTTGAATATATTGAAATGCCTGGATGTCCTTGCCAGAAATCCCAATAAAAAGGCTGTTGCATCTTTGTGAGTCAGAAAAGGACGAAGTTTTGTATGTTCTGAAGGTAGTGAAATGAATTTTTGCAGAGATGTTTTATATGAATATTAAAAGTCAGCTGTGGATCAAACCGAACCCCTAGATTAGTGACTGAGGCGGACAGAGTGATAATCTGACCATCAAAAGTAAACTGGGATATGGAGGAGGAACTAATCTGATGTGGGGTACCAACAAGTAGTGCCTCAGTTTTACCACTGTTGAGCTGAAGGAAGTTGCTGCTCATCCATGCCTGTATATTCTCAAGACATATGATCAGTTGTGACAGGGTTGCAGAGGAGCTTGGTGCAGTTTTAAAATAAAGTTGAGTATTGTCTGCATAGCAGTGAAAGGATAACCCATGTTTACTGATAATTTGTCTGAGGGGTAACATGTAAATGATAAAAAGAATTGGGCCAAGAACCGACCCCTGTAGAATGCCACACATGACAGGAAGTTGCCTGGACTTACAACCACCCAGTACAACATATTCAGTCCTGTCAGCCAGGTAGGGCTGGAACCACTGCTATGCAGTTCCAGAGAGTCCAATGGTGTTGTAGAGGCGATCCAGTAGGATGGAATGATCCACTGTATCAAAAGCTGCTGTTAGGTCAAGAAGAATAAGCAGGGATGGTGACCCTGCATCAGCTGTCATTAGTAGTTCATTTGTTACCCTAAGAAGGGCAGTTTCTGTGCTGTGTGCTGGACGGAAGCCACACTGGAACTTCTCAATCATGTTGTTTCCGTTGAGATGGTTCTGAAGTTGCAATGCAACTGCCTTCTCTAAGACCTCTAACAAAAAAGGTTATATACAAAATTATATAATTATTAACGTATCTTTTAGGACATCATTTATGAATGAACTTGACCCAGATTTGTCATTGGGCTGACGCGCCTCTGATAGGGTGACCAGATGTCCCGCTTTGTGCGGGACAGTCACGCATTTTCATTACTTTTCACGCGTACCGCAAATTGAGACGTTGTCCCGCATTGTTACTGATTTTTTTAGTTTTCAAAATACGTGTTTTATAATCTGGCATTTCTCAAATGACTGTGTGGGGAAAGCAGTGAGGGCTGTCAGCAGGAGAATGGGTGGGCTGTTTGATCATTTCAACCGCGGATGCAGGTTAAGTGCGCGCCCACCAACACAAATGCAAATCAGGTCAGAACAGTGTCGGTGTTGTGCCGAATTCTGACTCCCCGCCAGAATCCGATTCCCCTTCGTGTGCACGCACATCACACAGCGGTACGAACAAATCGCACTCTGTCTTTCTGTTGTTTCTGTATGTAAATAACTACTATTATCATACAAACCTGATTCCAAAAAAGTTGGGACACTAAACAAATTGTGAATAAAAACTGAATGCAATGATGTGGAGATGGCAAATGTCAATATTTTATTCATAATAGAACATAGATGACAGATTAAAAGTTTAATCTGAGTAAATGTAACATTTTAATGGAGAAATATGTTGATTCAAAATGTCACAGTGTCAACAAATCCCCAAAAAGTTGGCACAAGTAGCAATAAGTGGCTGGAAAAAGGAAATTGAGCATATAACAAACAGCTGGAAGACCAATTAACACTAATTAGATCAATTGACAACATGATTGGGTATAAAAAGAGCTTCTCAGATTTTCAGTGTCTCTCTGAAGCCAAGATGGTAAGGGGATCACCAATTCCACCATTGTTGCGCAGAAAGATAGTGCAGCAATACCAAAATGGTGTTACCCAGCGTAAAATAGCAAAGACGTTTAAGTTATCATCATCAACCGTGCATAACATCATCAAAAGATTCAGAGAATCTGGAACATTCGCTGTGCGTAAGGGTCAAGGCCATAAAACTCTACTGGGTGCTCGTGATCTCCGGGCCCTTAAATGTCACTGCACCTCAAACAGGAATGCCACTGTCAAGGAAATAACAGAATGGGCTCAGGAATACTTCCAGAAAGCATTGTCAGTGAACACAATCCACCGTGCCATCTGCAGTTGCCAGCTGAAACGGTACAAAGAGGAAGCCATTTCTAAGCAAGCTCCACAAGCTCAGAGCTTGCTGCAAGCTGGGCATGGGGTCTTTTAAAATGGAGTGTGGCAAAATGGAAGACTGTTCTGTGGTCAGATGAGTCACAATTTGAAGTTCTTTATGGAACACTGGGACGCCATGTCATCCGGGTCAGAGAGGACAAGGATAACCCAAGTTGTTATCAACGCTCCGTTCAGAAGCCTGCATCACTGATGGTATGGGGTTGCATGAATGCTTGTGGCATGGGCAGCTTGCATGTCTGGAAAGGCACCATTAATGCAGAGAACTATGTTCAGGTTCTAGACCAACATATGCTCCCACGTAGACGTCATCTCTTTCAGGGAAGACCCTGCATTTTTCAACAAGGTAATGCCAGACCACTTTCTGCAGCAATCACATCATGGCTATGTAGGAGAAGGATCCGGGTACTGAAATGGCCAGCCTGCAGTCCAGATCTTTCACCTATAGAGAACATTTGGTGCATCATAAAGAGGAAGGTGTGACAAAGAAGGCCCAAGACGATTGAACAGTTAGAGGCCTGTATTAGACATGAATGGGAGAGCATTCCTATTTCTAAACTTGAGAAACTGGTCTCCTCTGTCCCCAGACGTCTGTTGAGTGTTGTAAGAAGAAGGGGCCACACAGTGGTAAAAATGGCCTTGTCCCAACTTTTTTGGGATTTGTTGATGCCATAAAATTTTGAAAAAACATATTTTCCCCTTAAAAATGATACATTCTCTAAGTTTAAACTTTTGATCTGTGATTGCACGTCCTGCTATTGCCAAGTGATGCTTGGTCCTGGGTCAACATGGAAGGAGCTTAAACTAAATTTGTTCAACCAATCAGCTTTGCTGCCCCGCCCTCTTTTTTCAACCTGAAGGCAGTCATTTTCCCTCCCTTCAGTTCCATTTTTTTTGTTCAGTTTTCCTCCCTCAACATGGCTAAACTCCTGTTTTACTGCATCATTTACTGCTGAAGGTAAGACATTTATTGCTGAAATTTCATGTTTTACATCCTCAACATATAGTACTGGGTTTATTTACACAAGTAAACTTTTACTGTACATAGCTTTAGCTTAGCTAGTCTCATAGCTGTTGCTCTACTAATTAAGCTATCTGGCTAACAATGAAAAATCTGAGAATCTAATTTAAAATATTTAGCAATGCCCTTTCAAAATATGAAAATCTTGCTTGAAATAATTACTCCTATTTTTGTCATTTACTTAAAGCAACAAAGTTATAGAAATGTATCTTTTAGCTTGCATACCAGTCATCTAGCTAGCTAGATAGCAATAGTTAACTAGCTAGATAGCATGATTAGACTTAAGTGGTTCCAAGAAAATAAGGTCTAATATTTACTTAAATATATTGTATAGGATAGCTGTATTCACAGAAGCAGATATTTGTTTTTATTAAGAGCAGAATAAATGTTCTGGAACTGAAGTTTTAAACTAGGTAGCTAACATTGTGCTGCCCCAGTAATATCATATAGTTGTGTTCTTGGAATAATTTTTTTTACTATAGGAGTAAATTTTATGTCAACAGTAAAAGTTTTTTTAACTGATGTTTTACTTTCAACTACATAGTAAGCTAGCTATGTTCCCATGCTGTCCCAGGAACATCATCCAATATTGACCTGGGAACATGATACAGTTGTGTGGTCCCTAGAATTTCATTATTATTTTTATTTGCTTCAGGAGGAGTATGTCACTGTGGGTGCAGTACAAGGAGGACACGGTGGCAACAGGGATAATTTATGTGAGTTTATTCAAGACAAACCAAAACAAACATTGTGGCAGTAGCACAGAATGCATAACATTAACACACAAACTCAGAATAACACAGAATGTAGGACAAGAGACACAAACACAAGAAAGGCTTAAATAATGAGAATAATCAAATGGGCAAACACACACAGGACTGTGACTTAACACAAGACAGGTGTAACACATTAACCTGTGAGAGTGAGGACAACAGGAAGCATGCACAACTGAAGCACATGGTGACTGAGGCAGGAGTGTGACAGGAATATTTTATTTTAAAAGTAGAAGAACTGTTGTTTTAGCTTTATTCACACAGTAAGCTGGCTATTTTCTTATGATATCCCAGGAACGTCATCCAGTCTTGACCCAGGGACATCATACAGTTGTGTTATCCCTGGAATTGTATTATTTTCAACATTACTTATGTTATGAGTGGTTCCTGAACTTTCACTCTTAATATAAAATAAACTGCTCCTGAGGTAACAAATTTATTAAATTCCAAGGAATAATATAAATGTAGGTTCTCTGAACTAAAGGTGCTAGTTTGTTTAATGTATGCTTACAGCAACTGAAGGACATATTAAGCTCTAACATATTACGCAGTTCCAGGAACATCACCCTATGTTGCCCTAGGAACATCATTCAGGTGTGTTCCTTGGAAACATGTAGAATTTTTAATTACACAGTAAGATCAGTTTCTTCTGCTGTCCCAGGAACATCATCCAATTTGGTATAAGGATTATACCAACTAAATCATATTTTATTAGCAATTACGCATGCATTATACACTATATAGAAACCAAACATTTGAAGGGTTTTGTTGCAAAGCACAGTGTGGACCATTTTTTGTGTTTCCTCATATATATTCTTGGGCTTCGATTTTACACAGAAGAATTTTCTGGGTTATATTATCATTAATACCACCTCTAGTTGAGAACTAAAAATGCATTTCCTATTAGATTATTTTTAAAATCTCTTTCCAAATTTGTTCTAAACAGATATACAGCATTTGTATGAAGAAACTTTCATTCATAAAATGTATCAATTGAATTAAGAATTTAAAGTGTATAAAAATCTATTTATTACGTGCCTTGTTTTTCCAAAACAACAAAACACTGATGTATTAGAATGAATTAGTGCATAAATGAATTAATATTTTTTCTCTCTCCACTCAGTAAAAAGTGAATAGAGGACTGGAATACTACAGATGGTGCAGAATGCAGCAGCACGTCTGGTTTTTAACCATCCAAAATGGGCACATGTCACCCCACTGCTCATCGAGCTACACTGGCTTCCGATTGCTGCCCCGGCAAACACAAAGCCTGCACGATCACCTATAAGGTGATGACAGAGCAGGCTCCCTCTTATCTGCACTCGCTCTTAAAAGCTTATGTCCCTGCCCAGTCGCTGCGCTCCTCCACTGAACGTCGCCTTGCTTTGCCTAACATTTACACAAAGCAATCCAGACTGTTCTCCTCAGTAGTTTCCAGATGGTGGAACAAGCTGCCTACCACCACTAGAGCAGAGGTGTCCCTCACTGGGTTCAAGAAACTCCTCAAATCCGAGCTCTTCAAAGAGCACCTGCTCTAGTGATCCCAAATACTTCCCATGAGTACTGATATGCACTCAGCATTCGATATCCAAATGTTAATTCTAGTATACTAGTACTAGTAAATACTAGTACAACTCTAGTATTTTTTTCGCATCTGTACTTTCCCACTATTGTAAGCGTCCGCTAAATGCAATGCAATGTAATGTAATGTAATGAATACTGGGCTGTGTGAAGAGAAAAGGCAGATGACAATAATTTCATGATTGATGCACATGTTGTAAAGAGAGAATCATGTTCATATTGTTTTATTAATTATTCCAGATACATAATGTTCCATATATTAACAAGTACATATAAACATTCCATATACAGTGGTGCTTGAAAGTTTGTGAACAATATTATTTTCTATATTTCTGCAGAAATGTGACCTAAAATGTTAGCAGATTGTCATACAAGTTGTAAAAGTAGATAGAGAGAACCAAATCAAACAAATGAGCCAAAGGTTAGACTTGGACATTAATTGAGGAAACTGATCCATGAGGTCTAGTGGATGCCCTAATTAACTTAAAGAACAGGGATAACAAAGTTTACAACATGTTTAATGACATTTCTGGGAACCCCAGAAAATGAGCTGTTGATGTTCAACAGGCTGAAAAAAGTTACAAAACCATCTCTAAACAGTTTATACTTAACCATCAGACAAACTGTACAAAGGGAGGAAATTCAAGATCATCCAACCAAGTGGCTGACCTCATGACAAGACCAGGAAAATGGTTCACAAACTTTCAAGCACAACTGTATAACACTGTTCATTTCTCTCTCTCACTCTCTCTCATACAGGTGTGAGTGAATGAATGAAGAAGCAAGTTGTGTGAGGGAAAGGTCACCTTGAGATGAGAGTTTATGGTTTTAGGTGACCTCTCCTGTGAGTTTTCCTTGTATGCAGTGGAATTTCTGCGTTAATAAAAGCTCATCAAACCATTTTTCTGGCATTTTCTGATCCTCCTCTGCAATATCATTGTTCATAACATATCAGTGTTTGTTAAATATATGAATTACTTCAAATTAATGTCTATATGTTCATCCAATGTGGCCAATGAATTTTTAGTGATGGTGCATCACAAGTCCTATTTTGATTCATATGTTCGAGAAGTGACATTTTAACAGTACACAGAAATGCTTTTTAATGTGCACATGTTCGTTCTCCATAGATCAATGGTGTCTGCAAAGAAAAAAGATGACAATGACACTTAATCAAATTAGCTTAAGTGAAATTATAAACGGAAATCAATTTCCTTACAATTTACCAATGCCAAGAAAATTAAACAAAAATAATTGTAATAAGTGTCATCCATAGTTTTATTTATTGATCATTCTGAATTCATTAACATACATTTAATATTTAAGTGGTCATGTAAACAGCACACTTGTTTAGTTCAATTGGAGTAAGGTATAGATAATATGCAGGCAGTAAGTCATAGATGATAGGCAGTCCCAGGAACATCATCCAGTCTTGACCTGGGAACATACGGTACTGTTGACCTTGATTTCATTATTTTATAAATTATGAGTAGTACATTTAATATTTACTGTACTATAGAGGTTTAGGTCCATTGTGTTTAAGTAATGAACATTTGTGTGTGGTTTTGTGTATAAACATTTACCTCAAGTTGTCAGGACTCAGAGCAGAAACTCCAACTCCCAACCTCCCACGCGGCAGCAGCGATCTCTCTCCACCAATCAGCACAGCGTCCAAAGGTCGCTGTCGCCGGAGTACTGAGCGCGCTCACCTGGCGCTCATTAAATGAACCTTTTTAAACTCTTCTCACACTCTAGCCCAATGCGAAGTATTGCCACATCATTGTGCCTTACCGAGCGTTTCTACTTGTATGCCTAGATTCTGTTATGTTTGACTTTTGCTCTCGTTTTGACCACGTTTTTGTCTTAGCTCCTCTGTCTTTGTTTGATCTGCTGTTCGACTGACCTTGACCTACTTTTGGATTACTCTTTTGCCTGCCGTCTTGATCTCTGTTTGCTTGGTTCCCTCCAAACCTGTATGCCTGCTGTGTACATCCGTTAAGTAAATATTTTATTTACTTTATCGCACGTGTCTGCTCTCCTAATTTATTCTGGTTCCTGATAAAATACTTCGCCTTTATTATGCAGACAGCGGAAACGGATCCGATGCTCAAAGCAGTCACCTCACAAGGTCAGTTGTTGGGTCAGCACCAACTCATGCTTCAGGAGATCTCTCAGAACCTAAGCACTCTAGCACAAACTGTCACTGAACAACAAGGACAATTAACTATGTTGTGTACTAATGTTCATCAGAACTCTGAATTAACAGCCCTGAGACAAGAGACATCGGCCGCTGGACCTCCCAGTTCAGCCGGATCATCTTCTATCACTACACAGCAGACGCCTTTTCGGGCTATTCCTCCTGAGAAGTTCGAAGGATCCCCAGATAAGTGTGCTGGATTTCTTATGCAAAGCGACATATTCATGTCACATTTACCTCCCATGTCAGATACAGCCAAAATTGGCATTTTGATGTCTTTATTGACCGGGAAAGCTCTTGAATGGGCCACGGCCGTATGGCCTCGAGTTTCTCTGATTACTTATTCTGAGTTTATTTTAGAGTTCAAGTCTGTGTTTGCACATCCCCATCAGGACAAAACCAAAGGGGAGTTATTAGCCAGACTGAGACAAGGAAATAGAATGGTGGTAGATTACTCTTTGGAATTTCGTACTCTGGCCGCAGCAAGCGGAATGAATGAAGCCACTCACATTATCTTATTCCGTCTCGGACTTAATGACAATATCCTCTCCGAACTGGCTTGTAGAGATGACTCTCTAGATTTCGAACAACTAGTGCATCTCGCCACTCGTATTGATCATATGCTACGTGATCGAAAAACTCCTGCACGTCCCGGACTTAGAAATACCACTCCCTCCGTCAGCAACATTGTCGAACCCATGCAATGTGACTCATCTCGTTTATCATCTGGAGAAAGGCTCAGAAGAAGACAGGAGGGGTTATGCATGTATTGTGCATCCGCCAACCACTACGTGCGGAACTGCCACCTCAGGCCTCACAATGTCCAGGCTCAGACGGAGGGAAAGCGCACGGCACGTTCACCGTGCACTAATGTGGTAAGGCTCCCAACAAGTGGCATGATTTCGAAGTCATACCGTCTACCATGTACAATATACTGCTCTAATGATTCTTTTATGGTTTCAGCATTAATGGATTCCAGAGCAGAGGGGAACTTCATACGAAGAGCCTGGGTTCAACAGTTCGGCATTAAAACTGAGAAATTACCCATACCTTTTCGTCTAAGTGCACTTGATGGCAGCCTGTTAGGTTCTGGAGAAGTCATCCACCGTACAGAACCACTGAAACTCCAGATTAGTGCCACTCACACAGAAATGATTTCTCTACTGGTCTTAGAAAAGTCGAACTACCCCATCATTTTAGGACTCCCATGGCTAGAGCTCCACAATCCTGTCATAGATTGGAAGAAGAAGGATTTAATAAAATTTTCCCCTCAATGCTTTAAGAATTGCATCTCTGACCCCAATATCCAGCTCCAATCCACCTCCATTGAAAGCCCCAATTCAGAAAATTTATGTCAGATTCCTGAGGAATACCGTGACCTACAGGAAGTGTTTAGTAAGCAGAAGGCCACTACTCTGCCCCCTCATCGGACATATGACTGTGCTCTGGAATTACTAGAACAGAAGAATTTTCCCAAAGCCCGTGTATATCCTCTTACCCAAGCTGAAGAAGAGGCCATGAATCTTTATATCCAAGAGGCTTTAAAACAAAAGTTCATTCATCCTTCTATGTCACCCATAGCATCAGGATTCTTCTTCGTTAAAAAGAAAGGTGGAGGAATACGTCCCTGTATTGACTATAGAGCATTAAATTCAATCTGTAAAAAGTATGCTTACCCCTTACCTCTCATCCCTTCTTCCTTGGAACAGCTACGGGAGGCACGCATATTCTCAAAATTGGACTTGCGCAGTGCCTATAATCTCATTAGAATTCGGGAAGGTGACGAGTGGAAAACAGCCTTTATCACCACTAGGGGGCACTATGAATACTCAGTCATGCCTTATGGGCTTAGTATAAGTCCGTCTGTATTCCAGGCCTTCATTAATGATGTTCTACGGGACATGTTGGGTATATTCTGCCTCTCTTATATTGACGATATTCACATTTTCTCAAAAAATTATGAAGATCATGTAAAACATGTCCGAGCAGTCCTCCGTCGCCTCCTAGATAATAAATTATATGTCAAAGCTGAGAAGTGTGAATTTCACGTAGAGCGTATCTCCTTTCTGGGGTTCATAGTTAGTGCTGGTGGAGTTATCATGGACGACAAGAAGATTGAAGCTGTTTTAACCTGGCCTCGTCCTACAAGTGTTAAAGAGTTACAACAATTTCTGGGCTTTGCTAACTTCTATCGATGGTTCATTAGAAATTATAGTACCTTGGCCGCACCGCTTACCTCTTTGACAAATAAATCTTCCAAGGAATTTGAATGGAACCAGGTGGCTACTTTTGCTTTTAATAATCTTAAGGCAGCCTTCACCAAAGCTCCTATCCTTAGTCAACCTAATCCTGAGCTTCCTTTTATTGTTGAAGTAGACGCATCATCTATAGGAGTTGGAGCAGTATTATCCCAAAGAACTGGTGATCCTCCCAAGCTCCATCCAGTTGCATATTATTCTCACAAACTTAATCCTGCTGAGAGAAACTACACCATAGGAGACCGAGAGCTTTTAGCCATAAAACTAGCTTTTGAAGAATGGCGACACTGGCTGGAGGGAGCTCGACATAGATTTCTCATACTCACAGATCATAGAAATCTCGAATATCTCAAGACAGCTCGATGTTTGAATCCCCGTCAAGCACGTTGGGCACTCTTTTTTGAACGTTTTGATTTTAAACTTTCCTACAGACCCGGATCACAGAACATTAAAGCTGATGCGCTCTCTAGGAGATTTCCAGATCAACGAACTGAAATTTCCAAAGATCCAGAGAATATTCTGCCATCCCAGGTATTTCTTTCAGCTATTACATGGGATATAGACACAGAAATCAGAGAAGCTCTGAATAACTCCAATTTGCCCAGTCATTGTCCTGCTAACAAATTATATGTCCCTCCTCAATTCAGAATTAAACTGCTCACTTGGGCACACTCTTCTGTTTCTTCTGGACATTCAGGGGTCCGCCGTACACAACAAATCCTGTCCATTCGATACTGGTGGGAAACTATGCGACAAGACACTCAAAAATTTGTATTATCATGTCCCACCTGTGCTAAATGTAAGACCCCTAAGACTCTTCCTGCAGGTAAACTCATGCCATTACCAGTTCCTGAACATCCTTGGTCACATATAGCCTTAGACTACATTACAGACCTCCCACCATCAGAAAGCTTTGACACTATCATGACAGTGGTTGACAGATTTTCTAGAGCAGTGAAATTCGTTCCTTTTCAAGACATTCCCACTGCTTTTCAGACAGCTGAAGCACTATTTCGAAATGTATTTCGGAACTTTGGAATTCCAGAGGACATCCTTTCGGATCGTGGTCCCCAGTTTACTTCACGAGTTTGGTCAGCATTCTTTGAGCATTTGGGAGTTAATATCAGTTTAACCTCCGGTTATCATCCCCAGTCCAATGGACAATGTGAACGGACTAATCAAGAATTAGCTAAGTTTTTAAGACTCTACTGTCACAACAATCCACAAGACTGGTCCCGTTATATCATCTGGGCTGAAATGGCACAAAATTCCCTCATCTCAAGCGCTACTGGTCTCACACCTTTTCAGTGTGTGTTAGGTTTTCAGCCTGTTTTAGCACCCTGGACAGCAACCAGTCGGGAGGTGCCGGCGGTGGATGACTGGATGCAGCGCAGTGAGCAAGTATGGGAGGAGACACACCAGCGCATCGAAGAAGTTCTTAGACGGAATAAGGACTTCGCAGACCGGAAACGTGGAGATACACCCTTGTATGAACCCGGAGATCGCGTATGGCTATCAACCAAAGATTTAAAGGGACGTAGTAAATTAAATTCTAAATATATAGGACCATTTCTGATACTCAAGAAAATTAGCGATGTAGCTTATAGATTGAAGCTCCCAGCTAGATACAGAATGGCTAACACTTTTCATGTTTCTCTCTTAAAACCAGTAATTCACGGTCCTTTGGAGGAGAGGTTCACAGGGGACGTTGGCACAGATCGGACAGAGGAGTTGGAGGAAACCATCTACCCCATACGTGCCATTCTCAACTCTCGCTATCATGGTGGCAGGCTACAATATCTGGTGGATTGGGAGAACTATGGTCCAGAGGAACAATGCTGGGTACCGGCTTCAGATGTTCTGGATCCAAGTATGATTGCAGACTTCCACAGCTCTCACCCGGATCGACCTGCTCCTTGCGCGAGGGGACGGCCCAGGTCTCGCTCACTCCCTCCTCCCCCACGTCGTGGAAGGAGGGTGTCCCATTCGGGGAGAGGGGCATCAGGGGGGCGTGATGTCAGGACTCAGAGCAGAAACTCCAACTCCCAACCTCCCACGCGGCGGCAGCGATCTCTCTCCACCAATCAGCACAGAGTCCAAAGGTCGCTGTCGCCGGAGTACTGAGTGTGCTCACCTGGTGCTCATTAAATGAACCTTTTTAAACTCCTCTCACACTCTAGCCCAACGCGAAGTATTGCCACATCATTGTCCCTTACCGAGCGTTTCTACTTGTATGCCTAGATTCTGTTATGTTTGACTTTTGATCTCGTTTTGACCACGTTTTTGTCTTAGCTCCTCTGTCTTTGTTTGATCTGCTGTTCGACTGACCTTGACCTACTTTTTGATTACTCTTTTGCCTGACGTCTTGATCTCTGTTTGCTTGGTTCCCTCCAAACCTGTATGCTTGCTGTGTACATCCGTTAAGTAAATATTTTATTTACTTTATCGCACGTGTCTGCTCTCCTAATTTATCCTGGTTCCTGATACAAGTCAATGTCTATGATAAGACCATCTAGCCAATGTCCATCCCCTAATGTGGCCAATGAAGCCTCATTTAATTAAATAAAAACTTGTTAAATAAGTCACAATTTAACATAAGTAACATTAAATTCAGAGTATACAGTAAAGTTTTCAATGTGCACATACCATTGTTCTTCCTCTGTAGACATCTTGCATCTGCAAATAGATGAAAGAATTACAGAATTAGTCAATCTAGGTTAACCTAAATCTAAATTCATTAAAATATTTGCTTAATGTCATCCACAGTTCATAGTAGTGCTGGGGCCTAAATTTTGAGCCTACAACTATATGATGTTCCCACTCCAAGACTGATGATCCAGAAAAAGCATGGGAAACTAGCTAGCTTACTGTGTAACTGAAGGTAAAAAATGGTTCCAGAATTTTACTTCTACTTTTAATATAAAATATTTTGCTTCTAAACTAAAAAAATTATAATGAAATTCCAGGGACAACACAACTGCATCATATTCCCAGGTCAATACTGGATGATATTCCTGGGACAGCAGAAGAAACTGATCTTACTGTGTAATTAAAACTTCTACATGTTTCATATGTTAATGTGTTTGTTGTATAGGTGGGGTGTGGGTGAAGGAGGCGAAGGCAGACTTGGATTAAACTTAACTGAGGTTTATTATAAACATAAAAGGACAAACAAATAA
>BRDA01087247.1:0-11718 GCA_036984385.1 Crenuchus spilurus
ATCTAATGACGGTTATATAATAGCAGCTGCATTCTAGTGCGATAAGATGTATGTTTTATATTCAATTAATGTATGATCCGATTAGTCGACTAATCGAAAAAATAATCGGCGATTAGTCGACTATAAAAATAAGCAGCCCTAGTGTGTTGGTATGAGTCAATTAGACACAGCAGAGCTGCTGGAGCCCTTGAGACTCACAGCTGAGTTCATTATGACTGGAAAACAGTCCCAAAGTTGGCTCTCGCTGATGTTTAATGCACTTTGTGTAAGTCTTTGGTGTTTGTTTGTTTTCAGGTGCGCTGACCGTAGGTTTGGTGAGGCAGTGTCAGACCATCCACGGCAGAGACAGAACCTGCATCCCTCCTCGGTTGCCTCCCGAGTGGGTCACCACGCTCTTCTTCATCATCATGGGCATCATCTCCCTCACAGTCACCTGCGGCCTATTGGTGGCATCTCACTGGCGCAGAGAAGCCACAAAGTATGCACGGTGGATTGCCTTCACAGGAAGTAAGTGTTTTTTTAGTACTGTGAGCTAGTTTGTTATATTAAACATCCAGCAAAGTTTACATAAAATTAACAATATAGAAGACACACTGTCCTCAAATTATCTCAGAATGATCTGGGCAAAGCCAACTGAGCAATTTATTAACAGAGAACAGAACAAGGAGTGCAAAAAAGAAACATCGCCTTTCTCTCAGCACCACTACAACTGGACTGAACTGGCTAAACGTTCACCTGACTCTCCTCTGTACCCTGATTGTACAGATTGTGGCGTTTTGGACTTTTAAAGAGGACGTATACCTCTTTTTAAACGTTAGAATAGGTCTGTGGGATATACAAAACATGATCATGAAGTTCTTTGCACAAAATCACTCTCGCATAAAGAGATCACCAGCTCTATTCTTCCCAGTTTCAGGCCCTTTCAGAATGAGCAGTTTAAGGGCTCTGTCCCTTTTATGCAAATAAACTGTTGCTGGCCATGCCCTCATTCTACCCACTCCTCAGCATAAGGGTTTACCACACATGAAAATGACAGAACACAGAGGCTCTATCCAACCGTATATGTTCCACACTGAGCTGTTTGTCCAACACTGGATATTTTGCTTTTTCGCTCACTTGCACTTTCCCTCTCTCTCTCTCTTTCATGGACACGCACACAACACTTGCTTATTTTTTCTCTCTCTCCATTTCTCACTAATGCTCTCTTACGTTTATTTTGTGAGAAGAGAAACAAATTTGCCGTCATGAATGAATGTGGACTCTGTCTGTCTCTCTTTCTCTCTCTCTTTTTCTCTCTCTCTCTTTCTCTGTCTCTTTCTCTCTCTTTCTTTTTCTCTCTCTTTCTCTTTCTCCGTCTCTCTCTTTCTCTGTCTCTCTGTCTCTGTCTCTTTCTCTCTCTCTCTCTTTCTCTGTCTCTTTCTCTCTTTCTCTCTCTCTCTCTTTCTCTGTCTCTTTCTCTCTCTTTCTTTTTCTCTTTCTTTCTCTTTCTCCGTCTCTCTGTCTCTCTGAGAGGTGGGGCTTGACCAGTGAGGGGTGGTGCCAGATTGGTTATATGCAAATGTCCTTATTGTGACATTACAATAAGTTAGCCATTCAAATGGCTCATAGAAACATATCTTTCCTGACACTAGTATCTTTCAACCAACCCACAGAAAATGGAGTGTTTACATGAACAGTAGAGACCCAAGTGGATATGCAAAAATGCACAAAAAGTGATTTTTGCATAATATGTCCCCTTTAATGCCAGTAAATGACAATGTTTTTTTAAATGACCTATATTGACTGCACTGGAATGGCATTTTTCTGCAAATGACCTTTCATGGTGAGTGTCTTTTTACTACTGGCTACTCCCTCAGAAGGTCATTTCACTGAACACTTTAAACCCTTTAACCAGAGGAGACCCACCGAAACATTGTTTAACTGTGAACAGCGCTTTACTGTGAACAATGCATTGCTGCAGGGGGTGAGTAAAGTACACCCACCACAGTCTTGAGAATTTCCTGTTGGAGACGCTGCTTTCAATTTACATGAAGTTAAATGTACAACAGTACAGAAATACAGCAGACTAATCATACATTACTTGCAATGTGTCAATTTTTAAGGCTTGAAAGCTTGGGACTTTGGGAAAGTTGGCGTAAGACAGACTTTCTCTATGTATATTGTAGGCCCATAAGAACAAGATTAACCTAATTAGAAAGAAAATACAAATGTAGGATCCCTGGGGCTTTAAAGGTTGCTTTCGATGGCGTATTACTATAAGATATTCATGTTATAATACATTTCTATTGCAAGCCTGATTGCTTGATTTAGATGAGATGTCCCGCTTTTTATGCTCTCATTTGAAAGGATAAGTATTTTCTGTTCATGCAGCTCTAGAAACAAAGCTGAGAATCTGTATTTCTCCCACTTCTACCCAACAATAGTGAATGCAGCCATTGATCTTTATAAGATTGCATGCTAATTGCTTGTTTTAGCATCTAAATTCCCGCTGAGCCTGGACATTTGACTGGGATACGGATACTGCTGAAATAATCTTTGCGTTTCCACGTGAGGTGTCAGCCACTCTTCCAGGTTGATTGTTCCTCCATCTCACGCGGTAGCTGCTTCTCAGCAGGGACCCCATTTCATCCCTTCCCCCTCTGTATAACATGGCATCATTTCTGTGGAATAACACTCTTCTGAACACCAGCCTCTGCCTCCCCAAGCAGCTGGGCTCTAGCCCACTCTCCCCAGGATGGAGCTGCTTGCCAAAATAGCATTTTCACCACCTCAACCATGTCTAACGTCATGTCTGAGCAAATCAGGTTGATCAGGTTGAATATACACACTCTTGAAGAAACTGTGTATGGATTCTTCTCTGCTGGGGAGTGTTTAGGTGAAGCGTGTTGTGAACGTATGAGGTGCTTCATTTCCAGGCCCATGTGGATGGCATCTGGCGTACTCCATCACTGGAAGCTATTGTCTTGGCTGTGTCTTCTCAAGCTGTTTTAGAGACACTTTATTACAAACAACGACCTTTTCAGGACTGCTCCCTGGTGAGAAATAGCTTTACGGTTGCCATTTTTAGATAACTGGCTGGCTATTTTTAATAAAACGACCTGCGCTCACGCAGCCAGTAAACAAAAATGCCACATTTACAGGCACATCTGCAGGCAGCCTTAAAACGGTGCAGGACCTCCCCAAAGTGCAGTCCACTGGCAGATGAAGAAATGCCTGATAAACCCGTCTTTTCACATCCTTTTATCTTTTATATTTTTTAGTTTAACATAATTTTGGCATTTTATAGTCACCTCTTTGTCTATTTTATCAGCTCCACTGACCATATCGGTGCACTTTGTAGTTCTACAATTACAGACTGTGGTTCATCTGTTTCTCTTTGTTAGCCTCCTTTAACCTGTTCTTCAGTGCTCAGGACCCCACAGGGTGGGTAGTATTTGGGCTGAGGAGTATTCTCATGTCCATCAATGAAGGACTAGAGGACCAAAACAAGCTGTAAAGCAACAGATGAGCTGCTGTCCTCTGACTTTACATCTACAGGGTGGACCAACAAGGTAGGTGTATAACAGAGTGGACAGAGAACTAACACAGTGTTTAACATCTTCAGCAGATCTGCTGTGTCTGATCTACTCATACCAGCACAACACATAAACATGGCAGTGCCACTGGAGTGCAGGGAATGAACCGCTATCCAGTTGTACCAGCTCTGTGGGGGGCCTGATCTTTGAAGAACAGCATGAAAAGAGGCTAACAAAGTATACAGAGACACAGATGGACTACAGTCTGTAATTGTAGAACTACAAAGTGCATCTATAATATCACTGAAGCTGAACATTCAGATATAACTGCGTATGTCAGCCTTGCACTCTAAACACTGGCACCGGTGGACCACTACTTCTCACGCCTTAGGATACAATAACATCTCACTGAGACATCTTTATAGCGCTTTATGGGGAAGGAAGCAGGCAGAAAGGCCGCAGTTACTTAACATTTGACACTCCCTTAATATCCAGTTTCATGTGATGACGCTTTGTGCTTTTAATGAGTTATTTCACCAAGCGGCGTTTGACCAGCACCCTCTTCTTTTTTCACAATGAGAGACTCCACATTTTGTCACTTTTTTCTTCTTTATACAGTCGGCGCATGTGGAGAGATGCATACATAGTGGCATGGTTGCCTTGGCAACAGGAGAAAAATGTTCCCAATTGTCCAGGTTCAGTTCACTATCTCCAATCCTCAATGACTCACTTGTCTTTTCCTCGTCGGTCATTATGTGGGGGGTTGTGCCGCGCCTGTTTCGGAGTGTAACAGCTCTATAAGTAGTCCACCCCCCACAGGCGAGGACCGTGAAGCCGACCATCAGGTGGGCTTTAGAGGGGACGGCTTTTTAAATATGGCGTCGCCAAATTGGTCTGTCCAAAGAAACTAATTGTTTTCTGTGGGTGTAAATGTCAAGTTATTTGTGGTCATGTAATCAGATGACATCTCCCAGTGCCAGATGACCTCTAACTGGCCGCCCAAGCGATGCCACAAAGAAATAATAGCTGTAAATAGCTGTTATCAGGCCTGGCCAGCTTGTGCTAAAATCCACCCGGTGCCTCAAAGCCTGTTTGCTGTGATTTGTTGAAGATGTCACTTCTTATTTCACTCTAACTTTCCAGCAAGTTCCAACAAAACAGATGTTTCAGTGATAACGTTAATGGGAACAAGACAGTAGTTTACACAATACAACCTTCAAAATAAAGCTGCCAGAAATGATGCTATATTCATGTATAGTTTTATGGTAGCAGGTACATCTTTTGACTTAAGACTGTATTAACATTATTAAATGGCTAATCAATATAAATATTCATGCAACTCAACATCTGCGGTGACAAAAACTAAGCTCTAAATCACTTTATGATGCTCATGTATGAGTCCTAATGTATATATTAGCCAATAATACATCTTTAACAGCCCAGTGTATATTTTTAATGATTTTCCATCTGAATTCGAATGTGAGCACATCTACAGTACTGGGAAACAGTTCTGGGACATGGAACTTCAAAATGAAGCTTGTCAAGTAAGTCCAAGTAAGATAAATTAGACACTAATCAGATTTTTTTTTTTTTAATTGACCAAAATTCAAGTCTTTGCTTTAGATTCTGTTAGTTACATGGTTTCTATTGTGCATAAACTTGCTGGTTTATTAAAAACATTACAGTTTTATCATTATGGCACAAACCTCTGACGGTCCAACCTACATTATTTGATATGTGCTGTTAAATGGAAACCGTAACTTACACAATCTAAAAAGTTCCCCAATTCAACAACAAATATATACAATAATTTAGAAAACAAAAGCCTTCTAACATGTGTGGTGGAATTTTGGATTAACAGACTGAATCCTTGAAGGTTGAGTAGTAAAAAGAGTGTTTATTGAATAATATCTACATAGTACAAAGCATAAGCAGAATACAAGCTACCTATCTCCTGATTAACTAAAGTAGCAGTGCCCAGTGTTAAGTGTGTAGTGCGCCCAAAAAGAGAGTTCTCTCTCTTTTTGTAAAATCAGCAGAAGCTGTGTGTGTGTGTGTGTGTGTGTTTGTGTGTGTGTGTGTGTGATCCAGCTCTGGCTGGTACCAGAGTCAAAACTCCCCTTGGAGAGGAAAACTCCCTCCGCATTTTTCTGTGTTATCAACCCAGGTGCACTCACAAAAGCCTACTGTATTATATGAGAACCAAACCTTATTAAAGTAAGAAAACAGGGGATTATGAATCAAACCATACATATTCCATTACACATGACAGAAGATGATAAAAAATGTGTTCATTTAATGCCATTTATACCATCAATTATATCCACTAAATAGAATTTATGATAAATTGCGTAAGTTGCATGGAAACCATAAGAATTAATTCCCAGTACTGTGGATATGCTCATGTATTGAGTGTTTTTCGTAGGGTTTTTGTAAAATAATGCTGAGAAAATGTTTTATAATGTGTATATATACGTTATAATGTAATATAACCCATGCTTACAATTTACTGCTGAATGTAGAAGCTTTTAGATTTTTAGTCCTAATAATTAAAACATTTTGCACAGCACTGAAGGGACTTGATGTAAGTTCCTCCTGCAACTCAGACTTGTGCCACAAGAGGCCATTTCTGAGGAGTGCCCAGTTCTGTTTAATTGGGATTTATTCACACATGAATAATGGATTGCAACCAAAAATCAAAATGTAACACTTATTCCAAGTAGATATGACACTTTTTTAAAGAAAAATACATTTGCAAAAACACTCAAAATTCAAAGAAATGAACAGCTTCAGTAGAAGGAAAATGGTTTCTGCTCCCGCTGCATTTGTTTTATCTTAGAAAATTAGAAAGTATCTGAATGGAAGGAGTTGATTCTGGACCTGCTGGTGTATCCAAGCCGTTTAAGAGATCCATTAATTGTGTACTGTGGCACCTATAAACCTTAAGATCATTCGATAAATTAAGTAAAAATTCTTTTTCGTTCTATATAAAATATTACTGGGACTGATGTGGTTGCCTCCCAAATAGGATGATGTTTGGCATCCCCAAATGTTCAGAAAACCAGATTTTGTGTAAACAGTAAGTTTGCGTTGTGTTATGCATATTTGTAAGGTGAAAATGATTGTTATTCCACTTGAAGGACTGAGCTATGGCCCTCGCAGTGATGAGAGAATACAGGGAAGTGTGGCAGAACCCCTGCAGTAGTGTGAGATTGAATGCTTGCAGGCACAGAGCCAGTCAGTCTTATGAAGCTCAGTGAAGGACAAGACAAAAATAAATGTAAATGCTCAGCCCCATTATAACCTTTTCTTTAAAGGAGTGTTTTTGCATGCAGAGCTCGTCTTGTTGTGGACGTAGTCAGAGAGCTTAAAGCATTTATGATAAAGAAATAAAGATGACGGTGTTTTGCTTTAGGACAGTGGAACATTAATTGTGCCAAAGTTCACGCCAAAGTCTGATGTAAATCTTTACTAGGGTTTAAAAAGACTTTTATAGAAGCTGAAGTATCAACTTAAGCTTTTTACTCAAGTAAAAGTACAAAAGTGCTGGTTTCAAAACTACTTAAAGTATAAAAGTAATGTAAAGAAAACAAATGCCAAAACTTAGGCTTTGCCACAGGGGCATATAGTGCACTACCTCACCCCCAAAATAAATTTTTTATAAAAGCCGTAATGACTATAATGTTATATTAAAATGGTAATGTTGACATTTTTTGGGATGTACTGTCTTCCTGTTTCAGCTGCATATATGCGTCTTCAAAATGAAAACATTTTAGTCATTTCAAATATATTAGCGACCATATATGTGTAGTACTGAGCTTACTGGAGAGTGACGAGACACGAGACATGCAGGTACCAATAGGTTATCAGAATGGTTTATGTTTATACTTATCATCCAACCAATCAAATTCACTCTTTCTGGATGCTGCAGACGATGATTTTTAAATGATGACAAACCAAAATGAAATACGTAGAAATAACGAGGCTGTTTTTAAAATGTAAGGAGTAGAAAGTACCGATAATTACAGAAAATATAAGTAAGTAGAAGTAAAAAGTCGTCTGAAAATTATTAATTTATTAATGCGTAATTTACTGCAATATTTATTAATGCATGTGTGTCTGTTCAAGCTTTATCCACATGATTCCTCTCTGTATGACCCTCCATACATTTACTGATTATGACCATTCTCCTCCTTCTCTTCCTCCTTCTCCTTATTTTGTTCTTTTCCTTCATCATCTACTTCTCCATCTCCTTCTAATCATCCTTTAGTTCTTCTCCTTCTATTTCATCTTTTCCTTCTTCTGCTTTTTCTTCTCCTCCTATTTTTCTTCTCTTCACCCTTCTTCTCCTTCCTCTCCTTCATTTCTTCTTTTCCTTCTTTTTTCCCCCCCATCTTTTCCTTCACACATTTTTCTCCTCCTTTTTGATACGATTTTGAAATCTATTTTAATTATTCAGTCAAGCATATCTAATATAAACAAAATATCATGATGTGATTTATAGTACTAGATAAAGGACATAAAGCTTAGCCAGCAATAATGTTTGATGGAACATATAACTCCCATAATTCTTAGTCAACACTTAAAAAATGTGATAAACTCTCTGGAGTTGGCGGTATATTAATGAAATTCTGCAAAAACACTTGTATAACATTTTATCCTAGATACAAAACAGAACATACCTCAGAAACCTTAAAGGGTCTTCTATTCAAATATATATATATTATAGGTATTTGTGAGAGGAGCATAAATAAGCAGAGACACGTTTTGCAGCTTGAGTTGGACAGCAGCGTTTTATTTTCTTCTCACTCACACAATCTGTCATTCATATGATAATGACATGGTAATTCCGGACATTCCATTGGTAGATTAGCAGCCGTGTAATGTGTGAAAACAAATAGCGCTTTTCCACCAACACGGAACCGGCACCGTTCTGGTTCAAGAACCTAATTTTTAACCGTTCGGCGCATTTCCACCAACAAAAATACCGCCCCGAACCAGGAACATTTGTTCGCAGCGGGAACCAAAAATACTTGTTTTTTCAGTGCGAAACAAACGCGCCTGCGCACTGAGGCGACTAGTAGCGTACAGTGGTCCACTGAAGAAACTCAGTGTTTGTTATCTATTTGGCGTTCTCCGGAGTTTCAGGAGAAACTTGAGGGGAGGATTAGAAAGGAGAAACTCTACAGCGAGCTGGTGGAGGATTTAGCTCGGGCAGGTTTTGTTCGTTCAAGAGAGCAAGTGATAGATAAGCTAAAGAAGCTAAAAAAGGTCTACAGAGATTCTAAAAAGGAGCTATCGCGCAGTGGAGCTGGACGAGGGAATGTACCGGCTCTAGATTTGACTTGTGAAGTGAAACAAACATTTGTACCAAGAGCACAAATGCTCGCAAGTAGTCGATGTGCTCCGCTGACGCTGATGACGTACACCGTGACGTATCCTCGGTTCAACTAGTGGAAATGCGGGCTGGTTCACTAAAAAGTACCGAGGTTCTCATAAGCCCGAACGGCACCAGTTCAAGAACCAGAGTTATTTTGGTGGAAAAGTGCTAAAAGAGAGCTGCACCTGAACAAAGACCTCTCGTCAAACAGCTATCTCATGAATATTCACTGTAGGGTTAGTGGCTGAGGAAAACGGAGTGTCGCCTCACGTTTTTTAAGCTTTAGAAATAAAACCACGTACAATGTCTAAAAACGATAATGAGCAGTGTGTAACCGACACACCTGATTATTCAGTTCTGAGCTCAAACGTCTTGATTAGAAATGTTTAGAGTGTTTTTTTCCACAATATATCAGCACATCTGAAAAGAGGTTTTTGGAAAGTCTAAGTTTAGAGCAGATTTAATCAAAATATAGATTTATGACACTCTTACTGTTTGACACTGTTGTTGCTGAGTTTGTGCTGAACAGAAGCCTGGGTGACACTAAAATGAAAAAGATCATTTTAGATGGGAGTAATTTGTAAAAAGTCAGGGCTAGACAGGGTTAGACAGGATGCTCAAAAGTTGGCTTGAGGCTCCTTATCATATTGCACATTACTGTGATATTAATATTCCTGAGGGCTTGGTAATAATTAAGGAATGATTTCAGTGCTGGGAGATCTGGATCTTTTGCATGTCAAATAGTCACCTATAAAAAGCTTCAAGTGAACCCATTACCATTCATTCAAAGCTCGCTGATAAACTGTGAAGCAGACAGCAGGGACGGCAGGATGTCGGGGCCTTTAGAAATGTTAATTTGAGACTGAAGTAGTGCCGGCGTCTCCAGGGAGGGTTTCCACAGGTAGCGGAGCTGTGGCAGCTGCTGGCGACGGGCCACTTTCACCTGAAAGAAGTGCTTTGTGTGTGTGTAGCTCAGACCCCCACCCTACCACATCTGGTCCTAACCTTGCTTCACAGGCCAGATTCAGGGCTGGCCGTGTAGATTTCACATCTTCCACTGCTGTCTTGGCCTTTGTCCAGAAAACATGGTATATCAGCACAGATAGATGTAATTATGTGCCGTCAGGTTACTGAGTCTGAAAGTGTCAGACTTGTTATCTGTGTGGAAAAAACATCACATGCTTAATCTCCGAGTTGTTTGGGGTTGATGAAGCCCAGTCTAACCAGCTGTAAAGGTCAGTGTGTGTTTATGATGATGTTAATTTAATACTGACATTTATTTGCTTTTATCAGCATCAGGATTGATGTTCTATGCCTAGTACATGCACGTTAAGTCCCGCAAGTTACGTTACTTCGGTCATGTGATGAGGCAGCACATGAGAGCATTGAAGGAAGTGTTATGACTGGACTTGTGGAGGGAGTCCGAAGACGTGGAAGACCAAGAATAACCTGGATGGAAAACATCAAGACATGGACTGGATTATCAGGTGCTAGCCTGCTACAAGCAACCAGAGACAGATGGCATTGGAAAGGTCATATGTGGGCTTCCTCGCTCTTGTCCAGTTGGCCTTGTCAAAACTGTTTGGTAGAAAAGTGATCAGAAGCTTTTGGAAGCAATTAGCATCTTTTCAGGAGCTTTTTAAAATTATTTAAATTTTCTGATTGACTTTTGAAGGATTTTTTTTGTTTGGAATGTGGTTTGAATTTTAAAAAAGTGATCTGAACCTTTTAAAGCAGTTTGAATTGTACACATAAAAATGCAAATTCAGCTCTTTTGAGAATCTGATCATTTAGAAGTAATTTTATTTTTTGTACTTGTTTGAATCTTTTGATAAATGATCTGATACTTTTAAAGCAACCTGAGTCTTTTGCACGTAAAAAAGAATGATTTGAATCTTTGGAATCTTTTGAGAAGTGGTTTTAGAATTGAGTTAAAAGCTGAGTGGCTCAGCATTCTGATTGGTCCATTCAGAGCTGGGAATCCTGCGCTTTCCTCTGAGCACGTTGGCTCTCCAGTGATGGTGTATCAGCGGTAGTTGGAAAAGAGGTGGTGACTGTATCACACGCAGCGGAGGAGTCAGGGACAGTGCAAAGTGATGGAGAGAGTCCTAACAGAGGGAATGGGCTAATTGGCTACTACTTGGGAGGGGAAAAATAGTCAAAAATGTATTTAAAAAAAATTCTTTTGAAACTATTTGAACCTTTTGAAAAGTGACTTAAATATTACAAAAGTTCTCATAAATGGCAGAGTGTATAATGATTAGTTCCTTAATTGAAATAACTTGTTTGTATTAGTTGCAGAATCCACAAGTAATTTTATTTATTTATTTATTTATTTATTTATTTATTTATTTATTTCTGATGTTCTGTGTAGTTTTGAGTGACAGTTGTCTATGTAACTGGGTGGTTTTCTGGCTGCAGTCTGAAGGTGTAATTGTAAATGTGTTGGTCACGGATGTGAGGATGTCTTGTGAAAGTGCTCTTCAGCAGTAGAGCTGAGATTGTGCTACCTGTGCAGATAGGTCAGCACTGCAGCAGCGTTCTCTACTGCAGGAAGTGGCTCTTTTACACTCGGTTGAAGGACCTTCAGTCCTTCAGACCTGTCCTCCTCATCACGATGTCTGAAGAGAGTGAGGCGGCTGAAGTGCCTTATGAAACAGCCTCTTTCTGAGGGCACTGTTTTCATTACTGCAGGGTTATTTTAGGTAAATTTCTCTCGCTCTCTCTCTCTCGCTCTCTCTGTCTCGCGCTCTCTGTCTCGCGCTCTCTGTCTCGCGCTCTCTGTCTCGCGCTCTCTGTCTCGCGCTCTCTGTCTCGCGCTCT